>CM017441.1:42231394-42429867 GCA_007726485.1 Eragrostis curvula | reverse complement strand
TCCCTCCCCGACACCGGCGACCCCGGGCTCCACGCCGGTGAGGACCAGGACGCCGCCGCCACCACACCGCCACCAGCTGCCGCCAGCTTCCCCGGCAGCGCCTCCCCGACGTCGACCCCCGCCCGTGCCGCCTCCCTCCCCGTCCCAGCCCGGCGCCTCCCTCCCCGACACCGGTGGCGACCTGTCCAGGTAGTTCACCGAGCCTTTTTTTTTTTCTTTTTTTTCATTTTCTATATTTCTACATGAATTTGCTTGTTTATTTGTGAATATTGGTAATTATGAATTGATAATGGATTTAGAAGATGCAACATGTTTTGAAATTGTGAATTGGTTAATTGATTTGTGAATTGAGAAATGCTAGCAAATGCTTGATTGGTAATTGTGAAAGATTATTGAGGATTAGGTTGAAACGAGAGGAATATGTGAAATATTTGCAAATGGTTGCTTGTATGTTGTGAAATATATGAGTTGTGGTTCCCGGCCATCGTGCCGCTATTTTGTTGCAGGTTTTGGAAACCTCTCCGTGTAGGGGAGATGCTGCCGAAATTTACGAAATTGACACTATTTGTTTCTTTTTTTTTTCAGTGAGAGGCCGTTGTATCGTCCTCAAGTCGTCACTTTGCAGGGCAGCAAGGTGAGACATAAAAGACCCTCTTTTTTCATTCATGTCTGTAGGTCACGCGAAACCTAGTTAGGCGTCTCTCGTTCGAAAGAGATACGGTTTGAAATATGCAGTTCTTTGCATATGTATAGCCGTATCTGTTTCGAATTGTCCACGTTTTTTGGACAGCCCGAGGATGTGTAGATGGGTTAGTTTTCGTGCTCTACTCCTATCCGAGACAGAATTTCGTTACCATCTCTCCGTTGTTCTCTGGATACACAATCTCCTTCTTAGGACGTGTATTTGGAGAACAGCGGGGTAGTGCTGCCGAAATTCTGTCTCGGATAAGGAGTAGAGCATGAAAACTAACATCATCTGCACATCCTCGGGTGGGATTAGGACCTATCCTTGAGCGATTACATCTAGATAGTGATGACGACATTCCTTCTCCTTCGGAGAACCTGCATGATTATGTCGACATGCACGATATTGATGATGAGACTAATGATCCACATATTATCGACGATGATGATTATTTTTGATACATGTATGATCCATTCTAATTAGATTTCAGTTACCGTTTTTCTTTATTTATAATACTATGTTATCTCCTTTAAAATATGCTGATTTGTTGACTTGTTTTAATTGCAGGTGATTGGAGAACGATGGTGGGCGGCGTAGGCAAAGCTGTGTCCAAAGTTGTGATGAAGTCCTTCTCCTTAATTTACCGAGATGACGCTGAGGGTAGTCGGCAGAGAGGTGCAAGCAAGGGTGGAGGGAGAGGTGGAGGGAGAGGTGGGAGAGGTGGAGGCAGAGGTGGAGCGAGGTCACCTTCTAGGTCACCGTCGCCTGAGCACGAGGTGGTGCAGCAGTCTGAGTCGTCTGAGGAGGAGGTGGAGGAGCGCGAGGACGGGGAGGAGCGCGAGGACAGCGACGGGGACGAGGAGGAGGGCGAGGACGAGGAGCGGGAGCACGGCGAGGACGAGGAGCAGGAGCATGGCGAGGACGAGGAGGTGCAGGCTCAGGCCGAGGGACCTCGTCGGCGAGGGGCGTCGACCTTGCCGAAGCGACCGATACCTTTCGATCGTCGTCCGATAGTTCGCCCTGTCCCTCCCCGGTAAGTTACTTTAGATGTTACCAATACACTTTCATTTTATTTGTTTCGACTAACAATTGATACTAACACTTTATCTTTATGATTTCGGCAGGTCATGGACTCGTCCCCGGGAGGGTTCTCACAAGCGCAAGGTCAACGGCATCCTGGGTGTTTTGTGCAGGCAACACTACCCTGGATTGGTGCAGCTTCCGGAGGGATTAGAGGTTGCCGACACGTTTGACCACTACGCCACCGTGAACGACGTGGAGGATCGAGAGGGCAGGAAGTTCAACAACCTGATGGATCGGGTGATCAACGAGATGCTGGTAACTCTTCCTCCCTACTACATTGCTCATCACATCGCATTTTTTTTATCATTCTTGAAATAACAGTTTGAAGTACCGCGTTTGTATGCAGGATTTCTACAGAATTGAAGAAGGATACGAGGCCTTGGCGCGGCAGGTGTCACGTACAGCGTGTCACAAACTTGTGAAGGACATGATGTACGAGGCGCGCAACCAGGCCATCATTGATTTGAACACTGCCATGGATGTGCAGGTTAAGAGAAAGGAGGCAGTAAAGATTTTCCCGACGAAGGAACAATACTTGGCGGTAAATATAGAACAAGCTTTAATGAGATTAACTATGTTGTATTTGACCTTCTTATGTGTCATATGCTTGATGACGTGCAGGTGATTCCGTGGTGGATGGCAGCGCATAACGACTGCTGGGATGTCTTGGTGGACAAATGGTGCGCTGAGGACTGGGCTGCGAGGCACGAGGCTTGCCGACAGCGTCGGTTGTTGATGCAAGGTCCATCACACCATCAGGGCAGTCTTAGCCTTAACGAATATGCGGCAAAATACGTATGTCAAATTATTTCTTCACTCTAACTCTCAATAACGCATCATTTCTAATCATGTTTCTTTCCTCTCATGGTGGTCAGTCTATCAACACCTTCGAGGCTTTTGCTTTGTCCCACAAGGGCAAGGCGTCGGCGCCGATCCACTACAACCCGGAGGACCCGCCCGAGGCGTACAGCAATCCGACTGCCTATAGCCGCCTCAGTTCGTACTCAGAGGTGGCAAAGGAGGTCTATGGGCAAGACTACGATCCGAGGTCACATGACCTCGATGGAGAAGTCGTGATGAGGGCGGGAAAAGGCAAGAAGCATGGGCGGTACTATCTTGGTGACAGCGTCATCGACACGGCAAGTACTCCCACGCTCTCCCAGATTCGAGCACGGACCGTCAGCGGTGGCCCGAGCATACGCGAACGACCGACTGCTACACAGGCCCTCCAGGTTATTACTGTCATGGACTCCTTATTCGTTTATTATTTTTCATTTGATTCAATATTGCATTCGAGTTTAACAGTTGATTCAATATTGCAGGCCCAGCTTGAGGAAGAGAGGGCCAGACGGGAGCAGCTCGAGGCGACTTTGGAGCAGCGGGTGCAGGCGCAGGCGCAGGCGCAGATGCAGGCGCAGGTGCAGGACATGTTCTCCTACTTTCAAGCTCAATTCGAGGCGATAGGTCACCCCCTGCCGCCACATCCGACATGGGCTCCTCGTCCTCCTATTTCTTCTCCGGTGAGTCTCTTGGCAACCTTACACATTTTAGAGATTTAGAAAACATAGACAAACTTAGAAAACATAGAGACTTAGAAAATTTAGTTGTGCTATACATGTTGTATCACAAATGTTAGAGACTTAGAAAACATAGACAAACTTAGAGACTTAGAAAACCTAGAGATTTACAAAACATATATAGAGACTTAGAAAACTCAGTTGTGCTATACATGTTGTATCACAAATGTTATGTCTTTCTTTGTGCAGCCGATGCCTGGGTCAGCGGGTTCGAATGCTGGGGCTGGGGCTGCGCCTGTGCAAGACGTGGATTTATCGGCGGCAGTTCGGAATCTTTTCCCATCAGCACCCCCACCCTTTGATCCATGATTTCTGTTTTGTGGAGTAAATGTATCGCTTGTGAGTGTTTGTGAACTATTTGTGGACTTGTGAGCGTTTGTGAACAATTTGTGCACTCGTAAGCATTTGTGGACTATTTGTGTACGTTTGAACACTTTGTGGACTATGTGTGTATTAGTTGTTAAATTGTGGACTATTTGAGTATTTAGATGTGGATGTGGTTGTGAAATGGATGCATATTGTCATATATATATAATGCCTGCGTGTTTGTCAATTGGATTTGTCTAAAAAACAAATAAAAACGGTTCTGAAAAAAACCTTTCCCGAGTGTAAATGCACAGACACTCGGGAAAGGTTGGGGCATTTCCCGAGTGTCTGTGCACAGACACTCGGGAAAGGTTTTTCACTCGGGAAAGCGGGGGGTCTTTCCCGAGTGTAATCCAAATTACACTCGGGAAAGTGGGGGGCCTTTCACGAGTGTAATCCAAATAGGTGGGCTGTAGGTGAGCCCGAGGTGACCGTAGGGCGCCTCAGGACTTAGCTGATTGGTGAGGAGGAGTTACCGAAAGAGGTGTCCTTATGTTGTATTGTAATCCTTGGTAGATCGGATGAGGAGCATGCCCGTGACCTCAGGGATGTTGTTGTTAGGGTGGACCCTAAGGTGGTCTACTTCCATGGTTTTGCCTAGGTTGCTGGCTGCTTGCCCAGTACGTGAAGAGCTGGCACCTTGGGTAATGACACCCTAAGGTGGCCTCGAGGTCTGATGCCGCAAGGCGTGGGCTGGACGATGGTGTTAACAATTTATATCTGTCTCACTTGTTCACCTCCTGTTTCTGGGAGGATGTGATGCCTGTTGTTTGGGAGTCAGTTGTCAAGATCCTTTGTGTAGGTGTTGGTGCATCAAGTAAGATTCTTCGTTATGGATTGTAGGAATATTTTGAGGTGAAAAGACAATAATGAACAGTATACCTAGACCAAGTGGTCCATATAAGGCGCACCATCTGTAAAGTGCGTATTTGTTGCATCCAATAAAGAATCCCCATATCTCATTTTCCATGTGGTATGTCGATATGTATATACAAATTGGGCTGCTATATGGACTACCATGGGGTGGCTATTTGTGGTGTTTTAGTTTTCATTATTATTTCTGATTTTGGGCTATCGTGTGCAATCAACATTTTTAAATTTAGTTCAACAATTTTCAAACCAACCTTCACATTTTTAAAAAAGTAGTCCAACATTTTGATTTCATTCCTATACAAATTTAATATTTTCAAAAAACTTGGTTGAGCATTCTAAACCTATTTATACCTTTTTGGAAAATTGTAAGTCAACATTTTATAAAAATGCTGGAGCACTATATTAAGAATGTTGGACTAGTATAATAAAAATGTTGAAAAATTAAATAGAGAAAATATGTTCATATTGAATCATATTTATTATATTAATGCTAAACAACATGGTGGTTAAAACTCACGTGGATCAAAAAAGGATATAGCTACTTATAAAGAAAAGGAAATAGGATTTGGGAGAAAAATGCATTTAAAAATCATAGGCCAATCAACACGTGGCCGTATCAACCATCACCCACACATGCTCCTTGCGAAGCCGATTCTTTTGATTTGAAACCCTCAACGTCAGAGGCGCACAATAGTTTGTCTTGTGCTACAATGCCTATGATGTTACTGTTTACAGAATCTCGAGAAATACTCTGTCGATGGTAATGTGCATAAAATCACTGAAACATCTGTGGGAAACACAGATCCAGCTATCCCCATGGAGGCCCTAGACGGGAGATGACTACTCGGCCTCAACAAAAAGATTGGGAAACAATCCCTGATGTAATACTTGTAGCCCAAGTAGAACTCTAGGTAGTAACCGGACAGGACTCTTGTACGGAAACCCTACCTCCTCGAGTATATAAGGAGAGGTAGAGATACCCCACCAGTCATCCCAATCATCCATACACATCTCATACCATCTAGCAACCCTAGAAACACCATACGTAGAGCAATACAATCCTACACAGGACGTAAGGTATTACACCATCTCGGTGGCCTGAACCTGTCTAAATATTTGTCCTGCGTCACGCTCGATCTCTCGTCTCGGTGATTCACCCCCTATTCTTATTGCCGTCGGAAAACTACGACAACTGGCCCTATATAAAGAGAGTAGTTGGGTCAATCTCCCTTTGCCCTCGCCTTTGGCCTGCCGGGATACCGGCCCTAGATCCACTGCCGCCCAGACGCCGGGACCACCTTCTAGTGCCCTCAACCCTTGCACTGTCGCTACTAGATCTTAGAACGCTGCCGGATCCACTGTCTATCTTGCTAGAGTTATCCGGGCTAACCAGATATTCGTACAAGTTTGTAAATGCAATTTTAATTCAAACTTGGTGCGAAACTATGGTATTTGTTGATATGAATGTGATCCGGGCTCTATATGAAATTTTTGGAGATTAATATGTATGTGTTTGAAATCTGTGGAGACGAATGTGTATGCGTGCAAAATCTGTATAATAAACAATAGCTCTAGGATTTTGTTTCACTTTTGACACATCTATATCGATTCTTGCAACCAGCCTGCCCATATGTATTCCTACCAGCTGCGGTAGCCGATATGGATGCCCATGAGTAACTACGTCTCAACCCTATTTTTGAGACCGGACCAGAGAACAAACCGGTGGAGTCATCACACTACAAGAAATTTGACCTTCATGACAATAGAGCTATTCGTCATGGAGCTATGTCATTTATGACGTTTTGCATGTGTAACTCCAACTTTTAATGCAACGTCCCGATCCCCAGGTGATGAGGACATTCATACTTTGGATACACACAACACTCCTCCACGTGATATTGAAGGTCCAATCACTAGGGCTCGTGCTCGAGAGTTGAATCGCCAGGTGAGCTCGCTCCTATGTAACTTTTATAATGATTTTGAGAATGGATTGTTACCTAATGATATTATTTTACTTAGGAATCATGGAGAGGACCAGGGAGCACTTGAGGAATGGATTGGCGAAGGAGAAGGCCAGGGAGGACGTCCACGTCAAGATGGAGGCCCAAGTCAAGTCAAGTTCGACTCCGTTTCGGAGTCCAGGACTAGCCCACACTAATTCTGTCACCCAGATTGCATACGGAGTCTGTTTTTTACGTTCTTTATATGGTTGGAAACCTCACGAGACAACCTTTCAGATGGGACTAGTCTCAGGCCCAAATTCCTTTGGAGTCATCGGGAATCGTCGAAACAATATGGCGTCCAGAATCTGTCTTGGTGCTGCGTCACCGTATTTCGGTCCATTGGGCCTTGTATCGAGTCGGAGTCCAATAGGGGCATGTCGAGGGGGTTGTGCATGACCCCAAGACCATATATTCAGTAGCCGCTGCCCAGGTTAGGGTTGGGTTTTGCTTAGATTAATCTGTCTTTGAACAGTTTCGCCGTTCATCGGTTTGTAAGACCCCAACTCGTGTGCTTAATTGATTCCAGCAAGTTTAGTTGCATCTATCTTGTTCTTGCTTGTGTTCTTTGATTCGCAGGCAAGGATTAGCCTTCGTGGTGAGGTCAACCGGCGAGCACGGTTGATAACCAGAGGAGACGTGGTGCTGCGATTGCAGGGTTCGGATCTTGTTGATCGGAAGCCGGATCGTGAGTGTTAATTCTCCACCAAATCGATAGTTATCACTACCTTTCGGAAGATCAGGCCTAATTTCATCACCAGGGTCCGAACCCGCTTACACCTGGCAGCTCTCTAGGACCTCAAGATTTCCCTCACATACCAACACAAGTCTTTTCTACGCACTTTGTCCTTATTCGTGCGCACCCGGGAAGAACTTCCCGGTTGGTCACCCATCCCCAAATTGCTCCAGACCAAGCACGCTTAACCTCAGAGTTCTTTAGAAATGAGCTTCCGAAGAAGAAGTTGTAACTTATTTGTATGAGTATTTTATCAATCCTATTAAGCCTTAGGCTGTCACACTTAATGACGAAAATAAGATGCTTGTCATGGGGACCAATAAAATATTGTCATAAACTAAACCAGAGCTATGTTATGACGACATTATTTTGTCATGAGAGGTCAATCATCAAACGTCACAATCCTGATTTGCCATTAGTTTTTCCCTGTCTTCCAAAATAAATGCTTGAACTGTTTGTGCTAGCAGGGGTATGTGAGCCATATGTTAGGGCGGGTCCTAGTGCCAGCTAGTCTCCATGCATGCACATACCTTTGGTCTTATATTTTGTGTTGTAACTTTTTAATCAAGAAATACATGTCTTTTCAGATAGCAAAGTTGGTTGACATGTCGGTATGGATCCTACTGTGTTGATTGGTCATCAGATTTATTCTATTTTTTTAGAAAATAAATGTCTAGACCGTACCAGCTAGTGATCGTGGGCCCACTTGTTGGTAAATATTTTGCTCTTAGGAATGTTTTCGAATTTTATAGGATTTGTCGTTTACATTTGAGAGAGTTACATGCACTATATGAACTTCTGGATTAGTTTAACATATCATTTTAGTTAAATAAAAACCCTTGGAAAATCGTTTTTCTAGTTCTTGGGCGAAAATTACTCAGCTAAACTCATTTTACGGTTTTACCCCGCCCTATTTGCAGACCAACCGCGTGAGGCCCTTGTCATCATGCCAATAAACAAAGCCACAAATATTTTTCCTCTATATATCTTTGCCAGCCCATGAACAACTTTTGGTCCAACCCAAATGAGCGCACAGCGCACCTTCTCTTCTGTTCCCGGCCCAGTCTCACCAAGCTTTCTATCTCTGCTTCGCGTGCCTGCCTGCACCCGTCAAGCCGCGGCCATCCCTCGTCGAGGCATCGAGCCACCGCACCAGACCACCGCCCCTTGCGCAGACGAAAATGTGGGGCTCGTTGCAGGCCCCTCCTCCTGTCCTGCACACTGCGCTCCTCTGTGGCCGGCGTGGTGCTGGAGCAAGCCGGCGAGCCTGACCATGTAGCTACTCTGCCGCAGGACTGCTGAACCCCGTACGGTAAGGATGCCATGGCGACCGGTGTCCTCCACCAATATACCCTCGCAGCTCAATGTAGACTCCAACACCCAACGGGCGCAGGGCACGCAGTGTGGCTCACGGCGAGACCCGCTGCTTTTGGCATGTTCTTGAGCAACACACCAATACGTGTTCAATCGATCTTTGATCACAGTAATTAAGTATAACCGAACCTTCTTGTTTGCACAAAGAAATACTTGAAAAATCTATACTATTCGGCCAATTCAATACTTCAAGACTGACTATTTTAAGGCTGTTGAGTATATAGTGTGCATCAGTTCTCTACGTTTGGAATATAAAGTTTAGCTTTGCAAAAAGTGAAATGTGCTTAATTATCATATTTAAAATAACCTGCCAATGCAAAATCTGATTGGACTAATACTTACAATTTGGGCTGTTATTTTGCCAGTTAATCCATTGTTGGACTTTGTGATTACTCTGTTTTCGAGGAATTTTTGTATCGTTAGCCCTTCTATTGGCTTACAAATCTCAGTTATGTTTGTATTTTGCATGGACGGGGATACTCGTCCTTCTATTGGCTTACAAATCTCAGTTCTGTTTGTATTTTCCATGGATGGCGATGCACGTGGTTTGCACTAACTGGATGAAGATTTTCATCATTTTCAGATCGGAGCGAGGGAAGAAAACATGGAAAGAGAACGGGATAAGATAAAACCAAGTGTTAGACAATAAGAAGCTGGTGCAGATTGTTGAAGGGAAGAGTTGCGGCCATTGGTACCTACGCAAGCTATAAACTTTCATCAAATGGGACATATATTTTGCTATCAGAGACTTTCAGTGCTAAATGCAATGTATGTTGGGACATGTGAATGCAATGTATGCTGGGACATATGACTTGAATTGAATGTATGTTGCAAATTGAAATCTTGTAATAGTTAGATGTGATCATTCTGATTATTAGAATTTATTTAAAATATTTTTTGGTTTCTAAATTGGGGCAAAATGGGCCTGAAAATTGGCCAGAAATGGGCCTGAAAATTAGCTAGGCCAACAAGCTTAATAGGCATAAAAAAACAAATCGGTAAAAAAAGTTCGAAAATAGAAAATATAAATGGCATATCTGGTGGCTCAAAATGTTTAACAGGCCTTTCATGGGCTAAGCCCAAGATGAAATGAGCCTGTGCTTGGACTTAGCCCACAAATATGTTTCTCAGAATATGGGCCTTGTTGGGCTGCAAAATGCTTTATGACGAATAAAAAAACAAAATAAACGGCCACGTTAAACGCCATGTCACCCTAGTCATCCAAGTGGCAGCTGCACTAACATCCGATTTATGACGTTTGAGTTATGATGGATTAAGGATAGTCATGGAATCCATGACGGAAAAACTTGGCTACGTCATAGTTCATGATTAGTGACGCACTTTCAATGACATGGGATATTCGTAATACGTGCATCATTGTTTCTAAACCATGATATAATTTTCTTGTTCTATGACATATGTGAATCATCATAGAAGCCCAAATCTCTTGTAGTGTCGGTTCAATAGTTCACTGGTCGGATCGTAGCAAACTGCCGGTTTGAAGTGCTTAACTGGATTGAGGGTTTCTTTGGTTCGGCTCTACCTCCGACTTATCTGGGTTCAAAACAGCTCATAGGAGCTGGTGAAACAATTTTTTTTAATCCGCCAGCTTCGGACCTCTCATGCTTATCGCCAGTACCTTGGTCTCCGTGTGTGCAATGCTATCTGTCGGCGTCTACCCGCCGGCAGCAGGGAGTTTTGGTACCCCCCTTTTAGAGAGTTCGGCCAGGGGCATTCCGGAGGAAGCGTTCAGCTTGTCCCGGTAGCTCCGACGGGAAGGGAACGGGTGTAGACTCGCTGTTTATCCAGGTTCGGGCCGCCAAATATGGCTAACAACCCTACTCCTGCTTGTTCTGTGTGTATTCGATGTGTTCGTTACAAGGAAGAAGAAGGCCTGTATCCTTAGGGCTTCAACTCCGCAAAGTCCAATCCCCTCTCCCTGTAGTGGGGGTTCCCTTTTTATAGTCCTTTGGAAACCGCCATACAGGGGTACAATGGGGAGTAAAAATAATGCACAGGATATGAACATGGCTACAACAGGTCGACGAGCAGCGCATTTATGAAGTCTGCTGTTTCCTGCTGTCCTCGATCCACCTGCATGGTGAGTCGGTCCTCCTGGCGGGCCCCACTTGCACAGCTGGGAGCTCAAGTGGGCAAACATCCCGTTCATTCCATCCTCGGTCTTTGCTATATACTGTAGGTCGTACTGTTTTTGTCAACGGGGCGAGAAGCGTCAGGATCGATGGTGTGCGTCATCTCCCCTGTTCCTCTTGTCTTATCTTGTGATAGCTGGCAGCACCTATCACAGCGGGGTTTTACTAGGCCAGGTGAGTGGCCCTGACAGGTGTACTTGGTGATGATCTTCTCGGGACGATGCGCGCACGCCTCTGACGCCGTCAGGAGCATGCGCTCTTTGGGAGGCGAGTGGGGGCAATGTGTCAGCCGCCCACATTAATGACGTAGGCGCCAAAGGGAGTCTTCTCCGGCAAGCCTTCCTTCGGATATTTATCATCGAGTCATCCGGGGGGTTGAATCAGCCTCCCACGGGGGGGCACCAGACCCCCCGAGTGGGGCATCCAGTACTTTGTTCCTTCACCGAAGCACCCGGGGGGAGGAAACGACCCCCGAGTAAGTCACCCGGGGGGCGGGAATGACCCCCGAGTGACCTATCCGGGGGGCGACTGGGGCGCCGCCCGCAGCTAAGTCCCCAGCCGCGCTGTTCCTTCTCTTTTGGTTGGTCATCCGAGGGGTGTGATCCCCCGGGCTTGTCGAGCTTACTGGGCCGCATTCCTGATGGACCCATCGCTTTCTTGCTTCACCCGCACCGCTCCTTGTTGGGCCGAGGGACCCCGGTCTCCTTGGTACATCCCCTGTTTTTTCACCCTCCCTTGCTCTTCGTCTTCCTTGCGCTCGCCTGCAACTTCTTCGCCTCTCCATTTTCCACCGCATCTTCTCTCGTCACCATGCCGCCGCGCCGGAAGGGAAAGGCTGCGAAGCCCGTCCCCCCGCCGCCTCCCGTTCTCCTCGGCTCGCGGATCCGGAACGAGGAGGGGCTCAAGAAGGCCCGAGAATGGGGGGTCACTGGCCAAAGCCCGACGGAGTTTTGGCCCGGCCGGGACGCACCCAGCCACCTCAAGACGGCGGGTCGTTACGTGACGTTCGTCAACTACCTTGCGGTGGGGCTGGTGCCGCCATACTCCGCGTTCTTCTTCGCCTTCCTGCGGAGGTACCAGATACATTTCCTCCATCTCAGCCTCCAAGGGGTGGTTACGTTGTCGGTCTTCGCACACCTGTGCGAGATGTTTGTCGGGGTGCGGCCATCCCTGCAACTCTTCCGGCACGTCTTTTTCCTGCAAGAAGTCAGCCGCAAGGACGCCGTGGAAGAACAGGCGGACGGGAGTGATCCGCCGCAGAAGGACGCCGGCGTTCTCGGGAGCGTCTCCATCAGGCTCCGCTCCGGGATGGCGCAGAAGTACATTCCGTTCCAGCGGAAGTCGAAGTATGAGCCCTCGTGGCGCCGGCAATGGGTGGAAACTCGCACCGCATTGCCGACGGGGGAGTACCCGTGGCTCGACCTTACTGACAAGCCGGCGGAGAAGAATGACGAGTGGATCAAGCGGAACAGCGACGACGAGTTCGCGGAGATCGTGCCCATTCTGAGGCGCATCGATGAACTTCGCGACGCCGGCCTGACGGGGACCATGGTGGTGATGGATTTCCTGAGGCGCCGCCTTGCCCCGCTCCAGTATCGCCGCCCCCTCGCGTGTTCATACTCGGGGGTGGACGACCCTATGAGGACCTCCCCCGGAAGGCAGGGGGATCTGTCGAAGAAGGTGCTGGACCAGATCATCCAATTCCTCGTCCAGGAGAAGTGCCATGAAAAGGCCGAGCTTCCCTCCCGCGACCTCGCCCTTTGTGATAATGCAGGCCGGGTGAAGATTGTCATCGCCCTGCCCGAGTTCGACTCGAAGGGAGTGAAGAAGGCGGGGGGTCCCCGCTTGCTCAAGAAGGTAAAGAAGGCGCGGGGTCCTCCCCCGGCCACCACCGATGTCGAGGGCCAAAGGGGGGAGGGCCCCGCGGAGGGTGCCGGCGAGGGGGACGAGGCGGGAAGCCCCCCACCGGCCGCTGCCAACGTCTCGCCCCCACCTGCCGGGCAGGATGCCGGCGGGCGGTGAGCGGAGTCCGTCCCCCCGTTGGACACCGGAGGTTCCCGGGGGAGTGAATCCGGCGGGGGGCACCAAGGCGCATCTCCCCCCGCCGGCCGGCCACAGGGCGGAGGTGCCGCTTCTGGTATGGGCGGATCGGGTTCTACCCCGCCCCGGCCGGGCCCGTCTGCGCCCTCCTCCGGGAGCGAGGAGGGGAGAAGGAAAAAGACGAAGAGCAGGAAGCGAAAGGCCCGGGTGACGCCATTTACTGCCCAGCCTTGGGTGATCCGTGAGGACGACGACGACGCCGAGCCGTAAGTACCATGCTCCCTCTCCGTGGCTCCACTCCCCGGGGTCTTTTGTCTTAGTCTTGAGATGATTCTGCAGGGGGTCGAAGAGGCCCCGCCACGAGGAGAGGGTGGAGTCAGCCGGGGACAAGGTCGTCCCCCCGGCTAAGACCGCCCAGGAAGAGATTCCCCCCGCCACGCACCAGGCGGGGGAGGAGGTCGTCCCCGCTGAGCATCTGGCGGGGGAGGCCGAAGTCGTCCCCGCCGCATCCCAGGCGGGGAGGGAAGAGGTCATCCCCGCCGAGCAGCCGGCGGGGGAAGATGCGATCATCCCCGCCGCATCTCAGGCGGGGATCGACGAAGTCGTCCCCGCCACACACCTGGCGGGGGATGCAGGGGAAGTCGTCCCCGCCGCACATCTGGCGGGGGATGAAGAGGAAGTTGGCCCCGTCGAACGCCCGGCGGGGGATGCGGGGCCGGAAGTGAGCGAGCCGTAAGTCTTTCCCCCTCCCTTTCACTTTCGACTGTGTTTTCTCTTGTCCTCTCGATCCGACGCCTTCCTCCATAGGAACGCCAAGAGGGCCCGGCTCGCGGAAGAGGAGGTCGAGGAACCGGGCATCCGGGAGGATGCCGGTGGGCACGGAGTCCCCGCTGAAGCGACGGCGGGATTCGAGGAGGGGCACCCGAGGGTCACAACAGCCCCCGAGCCAACTGAGCGGCACGCCGGGGATGCTGCCAAGGATATGGAACCCCTGGCTCCAGACGCGCCGCCGACCGGCGAGAGTGCGGCGGCTGATGAGGATCTGGGGACAAAGGTCCCCGAAGAAGATGTCCCGGCGCTCCCTCCGAAGGTGACGGAGGTCGCGGAACAAGGGGCGGGGGCTGTGCCCGGGCTGGATGTCCGCCCGACGCGTGTGGTCATCCCCGTCCCGGACAGCGACGAGGAGGAGGACCTGGCCAACCTGGGGAGCTTTGCCCAGCGCGAGGCCTCCCAGACCCAGACGGGGGAGTCGTCCCAGGGGGCCCAGGAGGAAGGCGTGGAAGAAGCGGAGCCCCGGGTGGTGGTGGAGCCAGAACCGGAGGGCGGCTCCCTAAGGGGCCTCCCCGCCGAGGAGAGGGCCCGGCTGCACCGGCGCATCGACCGGGAGGCAAAACGCCTGTCCGCCCAGGTGACGAAGCTAATGCAGGAGGGCGGCCGCTCCCTGGTGGCTTTTGTTGATGAGTACCATGCCACCCGCGACGGGGAGCTCGTGAAGCGGGTGGCGTTGCAAGATGCCGCCGGGCTCATCTGCGCGGAGGCTGCGGCGAAGGAGCGCCAGGCTGCCGAAGAGGCTCAGCGGGAGTGTGACCGCCTCCGGGAGCAGATGGCGGTGCAGCAGGCGGAGCTGGACGCCCGGGCGGTGCGCCTGGGCAACGAGGAGTCGGCCCTTCAGGACCGACTGACGGAGCTAAGCGCGGCGGAGTCCTCCCTCCAAAAGCGCCGGGAGGAGCTGGATGCTCGGGAAGCCCGGCTGGTCCGCCAAAAATATGCCCTCTCCACCCTTGAGGCCGAGAAGCAGGCGGTGGACGAGAAGGCGAAGGTCCTCGCCGAGGCGGTGCAGGCGGCGGAGGAGCGGGAGAGAGTCGCCGGCGAGGCGGAGCTCGAGCATGCCCGGGTGGCTGATGAAGCCAAGGCCCGGGCGAAAGACTTGCAAGACCTCCTGGACAGCGCCTTGCGCACCCAGGAGAATGAGAAGCTATTGCTTGCGGCGCACCATGAGGGGGCCTGGAGGCCACGAAAAAGCGGTATGAAGACCGCATCAAGCATATGGAGGACACCGACAACAAGCGCATCAGTGATCTCGAGGCCCGGCTGAACATCACGTCCAACATCCGGGACAAGGCCACGACTCAAGCCACCACCCTGGAGTAGGAGGTAACGCGCCTGAAGGAGAAGCTGACCAAGGCCCGGGAGGACTGGAGGACCCAGGGGGAGTATGCCAGGCGGGTGGAGAAAGAGTACAAGGAGGCCACCGAGATAGTTGCTGAGGTGCTCAAGAAGGCCCGGGGAGCCCTCCTCTTAGCCGACTTGGGGCCCTTGCAGCGCGACACCCCGAGTGTTGACTCACTCGGGGCCCTGGCCATAGCCCTGAAAGACGTGCCTGACTGCCTGGCGCGCTTGCCGGCCAAGATCCAGGAGGTTTGCACCCGGGAGGGGAACAAGCTCTCGCTAAAGGTGATTGAGTACGTCTTAGCTTGCTTCCTCGCCCACGCCCCGTCCTATGACCCCGAGCCAGTCTTGCGGGGTCTCAAGGAGCTCGACACCGTGCGGCAGGAGGGGTTATTCGCCGCCGTCCGGGTGGCGGCCTGGAGAATTGGCACCCGCTTCCACCATTCCTCTGAAGACGCTGCCAAGGTGATTGTCGACGCCGATCTCGCCTGGGAGGCGGAAGGGGGTGGCGACGAGGGCGAGGACAGCAGCGGCTCCGACTGGTCCACCGACGACGAGGAGTCCGGGGGCGGTGGCCCCGCGCCGACCGAGGCCGCTGTCGCCGATGTTGGTTGTAGTAGAAGGGACGAATGAACTCCCTGCTACTTTTTCTTCTTTTGCTTGTAAATCGCTTTTGGACCCTTGCCAGCAGGGTACTTGTCATATATGCTTTTTTACTTCCACCGGGGGTGCGGCACCGCGCAGCCCCGACCGAGTCTGGCAGTATTTTCTCTTCCGCGGGGGGTACAACACCGCGTAACCCCCGCCTGGGTAGATCTTCCCCCGGCGGTAAATCGTCCGGGGGAGAGGCTTGGTGAGTGGCGAATAATTGATCGAGTTCTTCCCTCGGGGGTACAGCACGGCGTAACCCCCGTAGGAGTTGATCTTCCCCCAGATTGGGAGTTATCCGGGGGAGAGGTTTGACTTGCGTCTTTCTTCACGAAGATCTGCGTCTTGGCGGCTGCCTCCCCCCGCAGCCTCGCTCCTGAGGGTGCTCCGGGGGGTAACAACCGGTCGTGTTGTCTTAAAAGATCCTCCGGGGGTTGTAGCTGACTACAACATCTAGAAGAGGCCTTCCGGGGGTCGTAGCTGGCTACAACATCCAGAAGGAATCTGTTCTCCTTTCCTGCGCTCTTTACTCACAGGTTTTATCAGAATAATAACGAGCTTGCTTAAGGAGCACATGGCCAATCCGAGTCCTGCCCGTAGTCCGCATGGCATCTCTCCACCGGGTTTCTGGGTTGCAGCTTTCCCACGAAAGGCGGGGGAAAGGGGCGTCGATATAACTTGTGCGGTGATCCCACTCGGGGTCTCTGACCAAGCCGAGCGGGGGTTCGTTGCAATCAAGAGTCGGCTACCCCCGTCATCCCCGTAACTATGGTAGGCTGTACTTCCATCATCCCGGGGAAAAACACATACATTCTTAGACTAGACCCAACTGGTCACATTCTCCAATGAGCAAGAGTTTTTAACCATGTAACTCTAACTTGTGCGAAAAAATCATGCACGAAAAAACAGGCAAAAAACATCTGTATTTCAAATATTTCGGGTGGGGTACATATGCAGCCCCCGGGTGACTTGGTGGCTGTAAGCCCCCGAGTCAGCCCAGGAGAAAAGTAAAAACTCACCCGACCCCGCTACTCTTCTAGCGGATTGTACTTCACCAGGTGCTCGATGTTCCATGGGTTTGAGATGGGGCGGCCACCCATTGTTTCAAGCCGAGCCGTTCCTGGCCTTGGCATCGCGACAACTCTGAACGGGCCCTCCCACGTAGGGGAGAGTTTATCTTTTCCCGCGCGCTTTACATCGCTACGCAGTACTAAGTCCCCGACTGAGAGTGTACGCGGCCGAATATGCCGCTCGTGGTACCGGCGCAATGACTGCTGGTACCGTGCTGCTCGTAGGGCGGCACGCCGTCGATGTCCTTCCAGGAGAACAATGTCGTCCGCCCGAAGTTCTTCCTGCGAATGGTCCGAATACGCATTCACCCGGGGGGACCCGAGTGAGAGCTCTGTGGGTAGCATTGCTTCCGCCCGTAGACCAGGAAGAACGGGGTCTCCCCGATCGCCCGGTTTGGGGTTGTTCTCACCGACCACAGGACAGAGGGTAGTTCCTCTATCCAGTTACGTCCGTGCTTCTTCAATTTGTTGAAGGTCCTTGTCTTCAGGCCCTTGAGAATCAGGGCGTTCGCCCTTTCAGCCTGGCCGTTGCTTTTGGGGTGCGCCACAGACGCAAACCCAATCTTTACGCCCAAATCTTGGCAGTATTCAGTGAAGTCTGCGCTTGCGAATTGCGTACCATTGTCCGTGATGATCTGGTGGGGTAGGCCGAAGCGTGTGAAGATCCCTCTCATGAACTTGATTGCTGTATGCCTTGTGATTTTTGCCACAGCTTCGACCTCCACCCACTTCGTGAACTTGTCGATTGCCACATACAGATGGTCTACCCCCCCCCCCCCCCGATTGTCTTCGGGAAGGGACCCAAGATATCCAGCCCCCAGACCGAAAATGGCCATGACAGTGGTATTGTTTGTAGGCCGAGGGCTGGTGCATGAATCTGCTTGGCATGGTGCTGGCACGCTTCACATCGTCTTACCAAATTTGCGGCGTCTTGGAGGGCTGTTGGCCAGTAGAATCCTTGCCTGAAAGCCTTGCCGACTAGTGTACGGGCGCCAGAATGGCTCCCGCACTCCCCCCGATGAAGTTCGGTGAGTACTTCCACTCCCTCATCCCGTGAGATGCATTTTAGCAGGATACCTTCGTTGCCACGTCGGTAGAGGTCCCCTTCTACCAGAGCGTAGCGTTTTGCTTGTCTTGCGATCCTATCCGCCTGTGCATCGTCCTCGGGGATAACATGATCTTTCAGGTACTCGAGGATCTCATCCCTCCAATCGAGTTCCTGAGGTTCTACGGGAAGCACCTCGTGCCCCCGCATGCCTCAGCCCTGATGGATTCCTCCGCTAAGGGTGTTGCCGGGGGTGTCTGGGCTTTGAGGCCCGAATCTCCTTCACCTGGGGGGTCCCCTCGAGCGGCTGGTTGCGCGGCCTTGACGGGTTTCCCCACTGAAGGCGTTGCTGAATGTGTCTGGGCTTTGAGGCCCGAATCTCCTTCACCCAGGGTGACTACCCGGGCGGTTGGGTGCAGCAGTATTTCTTCAAAGGTCCCCGGGGGGACAGGTTCTCTTGCCGACGCTTTCTTTGATAGTTCATCAGCGAGGTAATTGTCTTTTCTCATGACATGCTCCATACCAACACTACAACACATGATATTCTATGACAATCCATTTATGTCACTATCTTTAAAAAAAAACATCATTGTACATGATTTACGACGCTCATGTGACATTTTTCTGTTCGTCGCCTATCATGCGTCGCTAAGTCACACAGTGACGAAAATAGAGTAAATCGTGGTAATGCTAGTAACGTTCCTTCAACCGTCACAACTTTATGACGCTCATTTTTAGCATGAAAACGTCACAAGTTGCCGAGTCTCAATGACTGGAGAAGCGCCACGTGGCAGCTCTGCCACGTAGGATCTGATGTGGCTATGGATTTGGTTCGTCATAATAAGTTTCGTGGCCCAAGAAGGCCCATACAGAAAGTAACATACTTGTGGGCTAAGCCCAATATAAGACCCAGTTCATTTATAAGCCCATTACTTATTGTATTGGGTCCTGGTTACATGCCCCATTTTTCAATTCAGCCTGTTGTTATTAAGCCCAATATAAGACTTTATTTCAAACCAAAATTTTATGGGTCCCGCCCATTTACATTGCATACCATTTTTGGCCCAGTTCAATACAAGCCATTCAAACTGAAAATTCCAGTCATATGTACAACACGCATCGCATACAGGTAGTTAACATATGAACGGTCATAAATTCATACAACAGAACCCAGCAAAGAACAAGTGCTTCTCCATGGGCTTCATACATCATACTTCTCTTGCCAACATATGACCCACTCTGGTCTAGCTCAAATGGTGTGGTCTGCTGCGGTTCTCCGTGTCCAGTAATAGCCTGCAGCATCAAACATTAGAGGAAAGAATCAGAGCCAAATTCAAAGTGTCAAAGAAACTGCTAAAGCAATGCATTACACACGCTCAAAACATGAGCAATGTCCAAAAGTAATTTTTAATAAACTACAAGATCTGCAACATTGCTGATCAGAGATCTTTGAAGATGCATCATGCAGTATCTAAGCATGTGATTTTATAAACACCTCAATTCCTAGAGCAACCATAGGGCATCGCCACCAAACACTGCAACAACGCCTTAACAAATTCTAGCTGACAAAAGTAAGCAGCTTGCACTACCAAGCAGAAGTATGGACATATGAGCATGCTTAAATTCGGACTTAAATGTGTACTGAAATGAACATGCAGCTATAATTCTGTTGCAAGCTTCAAATGGTAGCCAACACAACACAATTAAAGATCTCAAGTGAAGTGGATAATTAGAAAAAGTTGGGCCACTAACAATGCCCAATAAAGATTCGCATGCATGCATTCTGCCAAAGACGTTAGAGATAATAAGATCATAGACTATATGCATGTACGTTCAGATAAATCAACGTATCAGATGATAACCTATGAAGTAATGTGCAGACAATTTAAACCAACAATAGTGCTCGTATCTTATTAGCACTGCACATAAAATTCTTTTATTTAGCAAACAAAAGGAAGATCGGCAAACCTCCTAAACGTAGTGCTTGCCAAAGATTCTATGATTCAATCAAAAGCAAGTTCAAGCGTAGTAATGAAAATTCTCTGCTGCTGCTCTCTCTCACTCAAGCAACGAAAAGGAACAGAAGGATGAGCAAGCTATACCTGCTGCCTGACTGCCTAAGCCTCGGCTGCAGCAGAGTACTAACCGGATGAGGCACGCGCCGGTCAGAACAGGGGCGGCCACCTCGATGTCGAGTACGAAGGGGCGAAGGAGGGTGCGTGGAGGCCGAGGACGGCGGCGGCGCGTCGATCTCCTGCTGCCTCAACAACTAGCCCCGATGCGCTTGTCCACCGTGGATCCGCAACAGGGAGGCTCCACCTACCGGATTTTCAGGTCTGGATGCCACTGCCAAATCTCGTTAGGCAATGGGCAGAGGAGCGTGGATCTGTTACCTTGTCCTTCAACATGTGGAGGAGCATTGTTCTAGCAGGTGTTGCCAACGCCGAGGCCGCTAGAAGGCACGCCTCCGCCTCCGGCGCCGGCGGCGTCGCCCGGCTGGGCCATGGACGCGCAGGCGTTGCCGCTGTCCCGTCCCGCCTGGAGCCGCGCGTGGACGACCCGGCCAGCCACGCGGTGGCCATGGCCATCGCCACCGCCGTCGCGGCCGAGGCGCCTCCACCTCCTTGACGACGACGGCAAGCCCGTCCAGGCCACACCGCGGGCCGCCACACCCGGCCGCCGGTTGCCGTCACCGGCCAGCAGAGAGGAGAGAAGATGGGGAACAAATCGGTAATGGAACTACCTTGCCGCTCTTGCTGCCCTTGTCCCACCAGGAGGCGTCGTTGGTGCTTGAGGAGGAAGGGGCGATGGATGCGTCTGTGCCGGAGAGGATTCGGCTGCGACGGATGTGGAAGGGATGACTAGCGGCGGCGGCGAGGAATGTAGGGGTGGGGGGCGGACTAATTTGGATCGGCTAGGGTTGTGGGACGCCGGGGGATGAGAGGAATGTGAGGCGAAGTACTTTACTAGATTACCCTTCACGCAAGACAAGGGGGATCGATAGTTACGTGGATAGAATTGTCATTTTGACGAAATTTTTTGGTACCACCAGCCGAATCTGTGGTTCGGGCAAAATGGGCGCGCAACGGAAGGGAGAGTTGGCGCCCGCATCGAAAATTTGTAGCCGCTTTATTTTTTTATCATAGGAAAAACAAAATAATGAATAAAAGCAATACTTTTCTACAAAATAATGAATAAAGGTAATGTGTTTCTTTACTTGTATTAGAAACAATATTACATATTTACTGAGGCAAACAAAAAGATAGCATGTCTCTTGATGGATGACATTTCACTATAAACAATATAGATTTTTAATCTATGAATAGGTAATAATCTCAAAATTATATATACACACGTGGAAATACAGTAGTATTTTTGTGCATGCCAAAGGGTGAGTGATAGTCGATGCGCAAGCAAATTTTCCTTAAATGTGATCCTACAAAATAAGAGTGCATTTTCAAATAGTATAATTCAACACGGTCATAGGTTTGTTCCTATATCACACTTAAGTCAATTACTATCCTCCGGATGGTATGTATGTGTTTTGTATGGTAATGTCATGTTGGATTGTCTCTATTAGGTTAAGAGCAATTGTGCACTCTTAAACAATATACGATGGAATATGATATCAATATGAGCAAGGTCTAATTTTGGAGTCAAGTGACATCGAGAGTAAGACATTCAATAACATCATAACAAATAAATATGAACAAGGTCTATTTTTTTATTAAAAAATACCCAAAAAATAAATATAGCTGTTGTTGCATAAGTCATGATTAGTTCTTAGAATATTATATTTTCACCTTTTGATTCGAAGTTAATACTTCAAACCTGTTTATCTTCCTCCTAAGAAGTTCAAATTAGATGGTTTTTGTTTCAAAATTCTTATAAAACGACGCTATATGCGGGAGTTCATTTTGCACAAAAGTACGAGTATGTTTCATGTACGAAAAAAGCAAACAATTAATGAATAGTGATAAATTGTGTTTGACGTACATAGTGATGATGTTCAGATGCGATGATTATTTTTTCTAAATTCTTATAGAATTGTGTCCATGCATTAGCATCAGGATTATTGAGTTCAATTTTGTACCTCTCCATCCATTCATAAATAAACACTATTCGGTAATTGTTTAAAACTTTTGTATAGATCCAACAAAAAATATTTTAAGAATAAAATTTTGTGGACATGTACAAGTTATTCACCTCTTCATATCATAATTTTTTAAAAACATTTAGAGATACTTATGAATGTTATGGTACAATTTGGACCAAAGTGACATCTAAACTACATATGATATTTGCCATATTCTCCGCCCCCAATACAAATATGTGGTAAAATGTTTCAAAAAAATCCAAAAAAATACTACAGGTAGGAGTTGTCATGAAACACTCCCACACCAAATTTGAGTTCATGATTCGAAATACTTATGAAGATATAAAAATCACAAATAATTAATAAATTGTGATTTGTATTGACTATGCTTGTTTTTTTTATAACTCTAGAAATATGTTGAGAGTGGATATGAAATTTGGCATGCATATTAAATATATCCATATCTACTTACAGTATTTTTTTGAATTTAAAATAATTATTTTTATGGGAATTTATTTCTTGCGGACATTTCGTCAAACACCTTGTGGGCAAGGTGGCGTGGACGACATTAGACACACATACGTCATTTGAAGAAGATGCATTTATGATCCGTCTTTCCACCATTAGCACGCACATTGTATTCTTATATTCACGTTCTATGAGCTCGGGTTGTGCGGAGATCGGCAATGATCGGATCTCGATATCCATGACGGCGGCGCTATCGGGTGCCGGTGGCAAAGGTGGCTTTGCAAGAATTAGAAGGGAGGAAAGCGTTCGATTTCAGTGTAGAATGGTGTGAAATACGATGGCAAAGATCGTGACGCATGAGTGCACAACTTATATAGATGGTAGATGCGGCGAGAGCAGGGTAGTGTCGGTGCGGGGCGTGGTCACCATGGCGCGTCCATGGCGCTTGGGCAGCGTCGACGCCCTGCTCCTTGTCCCGTCTTCGACGCTGAAGATCCTAGGCATCAACATGTTCGACGATTGCTCCCTTGGCGCGCGCGAAGCGACCCACTCCGTACTGACTGTGTTCACCAACAGCTGCATCGAGCGCATCGCCGACACTGGGTGGAAGACGAGTTGGGCTCAGAGTGGCGGGAGAACACCGAGCTCGTCGTCACCGGGTGGCGCGCGCTCTCGGTGCGGACAACAGCGGCCTACGCTTGGGCAGCTCGAGGCCACGATATAGGGAGGCCAGTGCATGCCGAGGTGTAATTCGGCGCGGTGCGACGGGCCGGGTCGCGAGCGCGCTCGGCGATGAGAACGTCGACCTGCATCGCGCACTGGAGCGGGTCGTGTGCAGATACTCCGGCTGCTTGCGTCCGCGAGCGTCAGCCACGTCGGAAGCCGTGGCCACCGCTCACCGATTCACGGCGTCGCGTGCCGAGAGCCGTGCTCCGCGAGCACCATGGTCCATCGGCGCCGCGCAACACGAGTGGTTTGGGTTCGGCAGCTGAACTGGCTCCGCTTTTCACAGGATCGAGTCGGTCAAGCGCTGATGAACAGACGCAACAGTACAGCATATAAAAAGCATAATTTAAGTCTTTAAGTGATTACATTAATCCAATTAAAAACATAGAGTCGCACAGCGGAAATAAATGATACAAGTCTAAAATAGAGTACAAGCGCACGCGCTCACGATACATAAGAACCCGCATCTAAGCCATGAAGATGCGGACTCGAGAGGAGATCACTCCTCAGTCTCCTAGTGGGCTGTCCAACCATAGGGAAGCTGGCCATCCCACTGTCCACCACCACCCGTAGAGTCAGGGATAAAGGTGCTACCTGCAATAAAATCATAAAGAGCCAAACCCTGAGCAACTAATACTCAGCAAGTCTTACCCGTCAACGTGGCTATCTACAGCCGACTCCTAATATGCAAGGCTACAACGGGGTGGCTGACTCAATAGCATAACTCGCACTAATTATTTGATCCTTACTTTCAAGTTTTATTTTTCAAGATAAGTACTTATCCAGTAAAACAGTGTGCATATCTCTAAAACATGTATAAAATAACAATTCATCATCAGTGACAGTATATATATATAGCAATGTAAATAACAGTAATGTAAATAGACTAGCATCATATCATCAATCATATCACACTACGAGGTGACTCAGTGAGCAAGGTTGCTCTTGACCGAGAGCGGCGGCATCGATGTACATCCTGCAGGAGAAAACCTGACCATACGCCGCACACGCGTAAAGTCGCATGCGGCAACTGTTTGCGAAGATCCCCCTGAAGCTAGGCTGGGTCCAACCCCTCCCGAGAAAGGCCTTCCCGCACGGTCCCCGTCCCAGACGTACGCCCCGATTGGAAAGCATCCGTTCTCTCCCGAATACCATGATAGAAAGGGCAGGCTTCCGCCGCACACCAGGGCAACCCAAGCTACTAAGTTTACTAGGCCCATAAAAACACTAGCATATGATCAGTACGTTCGAACTTGCTCAACAGGGCCAACAACGGACGGTCCTTAATCGACACAGACAGGGCTACACCACCGTGAAGGCCCAGCCTTCTCCAACCATCCTATACAAGCAATTCCCCGTCCGGTCTCAACAAATCCTAAATCCAACTAGTACAATCCAGGAGTACCTAACATGCGAGTGGGACCTACCACTCGACTTCTACCGTCCGCTAGCCACTAATCCTAGCAAGTTCTAACGTAACCTAGACCACATCTACAAAAATAGGACACAAGGTATGATATGGAAGGGTAATCCTAATGCATTTCTAAGGTTTCACATCAACTCCTAATAAACCTAATGCACAAACATTGACTAGCCCCAATCAAGTGCGAAAATAAAAATCCTAAATAGGGAAGCATGCACCGGGGCTTGTCTGGCTCAGGAGCGTAGCTAACGGGGTCAGCGGGGTCAGTGTCCTGCTGCGGCTGCTCCTCCTGCACCTCCTGGGTCTGCTCCTCCGGCGGCTGGAAGTCGAGCGGCTCCGGAGTCGTCTCTGTCACTACACGTTATGACAAGGAAAATAATGCAAAGTTAGATGCAAGAATATGATGCAATTCATGATTTAATTACTTGATAGGACAGTCATTTACACTGTAAGTGCAAATGATTAACTTTGTTAATTAATTTCGTCTGGAGTATTTCCTTCATTAACTTTTAATTAAGTTTATATTAATCAACTTAGGCAAGTAAATGAATAATGTGATTTCGAAGGTTGATTTATGTCCAATGGCATTTTTCTGGTGAAGAGTGCCACTGGAAGTAATTTATGGTGAAGTTTCATGATTTATTGCAGAGCAGATTATTTATAATAATTTATACAGTGCAGAACATGATTTAATTCATAAGAAAATAATTAGGCAACATGTGACAGTGGAAAAATGCTCTGTAGGTGTGTTATCAGATTCTTAACAGGCATGCAAGAGTTCAGGATTTATTGGGCAACAGATAATTTATAATGAATTAAACAAGATCTGGACAGATGTATTTTCCAGAAAATACACAATCTGCAAAAGTGCGTTTTGGTATTTTTGCTGGACAGAGGATGTTACATGGAGTCCAAATAAATTGGATTTGTATTTTTCTGAGATGTATTCAATTTTCTATCGATTTTACAAATTTCTATGAATTTCTGGAGATTTAAAGAATTCGATAAAAGAATAAAGATTGGGCCAGCCAATCAGATCTGGGCCACAAACTGGGCCGCAGAGTCGGGGCCGCACCAGATCTGGCGGGCCACACCCGATCCAGCCACTCGCGTGCGAAGGCACACGGTGGACCACACCAACACGGTGCACCGGATCCCGCACAGGCACACCGGATCCGGGACCGTGTGGTCACCGGTGCGGTGGCCGGCGTCACACCGGAGCGCGGCGGCGCATCGCCGGAATGGCGATTCCGGCGGCCATTCGGCGCGCGGCTTGGACGGAGAGGAAGAAAGAGGGACGGCGAGTTCACCTCGGGGACGTGGAGCTCGCGGGGATGGCCGGAGTAGCGTCGGCGACGAGAGGCGGCGGTTGACGGAAGTACGGCGAGGTCGGGAGCTCGATGCAGGGATCGGGAACGGAAGGGAGTTGGTCGAGGAGGTTCACCGCGTCATGGGGAAGCTCGGAGAAGAACACGTCGACGTCGAGGGACACCGGAAGGCGGAGCTCGTCGGAGACTGCCGCGGGGGCTCGACGGCGACGAGGAATAATGTTGGAGTTCCGACGCGAGGAGCTGCGAAACAGGGGATTAGCAGGTCCAGGAATGTGCGCGAGGCACTTGCGCAACTGGGGCTGCGAGGGATTTGGTTCGCGCTCACCGGAGTGGGAGTATTTCCCGACGAGGCCGCGGAGCTCACTTGGCCGTGCTCGGAGAAGACGGCTCGATTCGAGCTCCTCAGCCCGGAACAGGGGAAAAGGCGGCCATGGTGAGCTGGGTGACGTCGCAAGGGAGCCTCCTTGCCCAGCAGCTCAGCCCGGAGTAGCTCGTCGGCGGCGGAGCTCAGGCTCGGCAAGGGCGGCAGCTAGGTTTAGCTTGTGGAGCGAGGGGGAAATGGAGAAATGGATAGGAGGGAGCCGGGAGAGGGGCGGGGATGTCGCATTTGGAGCTCGACGCGCCGAGGAGCGGGCCCGGGCGCCGCGGGAGGGCGCCGTTCGCCGTCGGCGACGTGGAGGCAAAGCTCCGACGCGCGCAGTGAGACACGGGTGGCTGACAGGTGGGCCCTCGGGCATCTTTCGTTTTTCCCGAATTAATTCAAACTGAATTTTCCCCAATCTTTGGCGCGCAATTTGAACTAGCAAACGAACTCCAAAAATTGTGAAACCAGTTGCATTCGAAAGATCATGAAATTCTCTTTCCAGTGACATAACATGCACATCTCAATTTGAAATAGAATTCAAATGGCAGCTAGTCAAAGTTGGGCATTTTTGGAACTTTGGGGATTTATTTGAGCATCGAAATGAATTTCAAAAATCACCAAAAATTCTCCAAAATTCTTATTTCAGAAGGGCTACTCACTGGTATTTTTGGTTGCTCGAGTTGTTGTGCAAAAATTTGACTTCCTTCACAAGCTATGCTTTGAACATTGTTTGAACTTTGAATTTCGAAATTTGAATGATTTGAATTTGCGTGTATTCTGTTCATTTGGGTGTGCACTAACTGCAATTTAGTGACACGGGGTGTCACAGCCGCGCAACCATCGGAGACTCGGAGGGGAGCGGTAGCCGGGGAGGCAGGAGCTCCAGATCGAGACCGCAGCCGGGCCCTGCTCTTGATCTCTCAGTTTCTTAATCTCTCTCCCAGTTCTATCTCCCGCGGCCACCTGCTTGACTCGCATGGTCGCGTTCGCGCCGTTTCAGCAGTTTGCCGTCGCCTGCGCAGCCGCCCGCGGTTGCCGGCCGCCATAGTGCCCTTCTGACGTCGCCGACCAGGTCGCAGTCGCGTCTACCGCCCCAGTCTGAGTTCGTCCATGTGCCCGCTGTTTCTCGTGCGGCGGCACGGCCGGCACCCGCGAGGTGTATCTCCCCATGGATGCGGGCGGAGGCGCAGAGCGAAGGAGCTCAGGGGCACGAAGCCGCGTCGGGTTCTCCCGATTGAGGCGCGCGGGGCGGGGGCAATAGATCGGGAGCTCTTTTGTGCGGCTCCGCGAGGCGGAGATATTGACAGCAGAGATACCACTATAATATATAAATCTTCGTTTGGTTGAAATATCAACTGCGTTGGCTTATCACAGTGGTTGTCGTGTTCAGATGCAGGGCCAAGGTTGCAGGCTCGAATCCCCTCAACCTGCATTTTCACGGTTGTTTTTCATTTTTTTAGACAGAGATATCATACATGTAGCCCGGATTCTAACTTAAACAGCAACAAGTTGCTAGCTCAGCGGTAGGAGTTGCTAGCACTAAGTTGGAGGTCACCGTTTCAAATTTTAATGACCGCATCCGTTATTAAGTTTAGGACAGCGCTAACGCACGGCCGCCGTGCTTTAAGCACTCCGCACGGCCGTTCCGTTTCGGGAAAGCCAGCGCGCAACCCAGTGTTGCAATTTCCTTTCCTGGCATTTTGTCGTATAGTGCGACCCCGGCCGGACCACGAGTAGCTTCGTTCACCCGCCGAGGCTACCGAATGCTACAGTATGTCAGTATCAACTACCATAGGCAATCGCCATTGCTTCTACACAGAGTTGCCAAAATCAGAAGAAAAAAAGACAGCACGACCAACAAAAAAATTGGAATCAGGTAATTTCCCAAAAAGGCCGATGTGTCAACACCAGGCTTTTTTAGTCAACGGAATTGTACAGATTTGCTGCTGAACATTCAGAGTAAAAAAAAAACCCCACGATTGCCTACACTGCGTGCAACATACAAATATTATGATTTGCACAACATACAAATATTATGATTTGCACAACAAAGCCATGATTTACTGGAGAAACAGTGCTGCTTTGAATTCGTTTACATCTTACGACAGCGGCTTGGATAAAATGACATCTTTCAACAGACCCACCAGTGCCGGAAACGCATGTCGAAAATGCCATGCTAGAACTTCATTCCATGTCTTGTACAGCAAAATCCCCATCGGTGCCAAATCTGTGTTGCATTACAACATGAGCCTGCAATGAAAAAGGATCTGCTATTTAATTGATTCATGCATTTTTCTGTGAGAATATATGCAAAATACTTGTGGACATACATATGGTTGTATTTCATCTAGGAAAATCAGACATGATTCAAAAAAATGCTTATTCACAAGTCAAATAACTGCTGATAAAAAAAATCTTATGAAGTACTTTTGAAATGCATAGTAGTTACCATTAAATACTTGAAGTTTGTGCATGTCATTAATGTTAATTGTTGATAAAAATGCTTATGAAGTAACGTTAAAATGAATAAGAGTTAACCATAAATACTTGCAATTTGTGCATGTCATTGACAATTTGTGTGTGTAATTTATGTTAATTGCTGGAAAAAATGAAATACCATTAAAATGCATAGTAGTTACTCTTAAAATACTTAGGGGTTATTGTTAAAATACTTGCAATTTGTGCATGTCATTTATGTTAATTGCTAAAAAATGAAATACCATTAAAATGCATAGGAGTTACCCTTAAAATACTTAGGAGTTATTGTTAAAATACTTGCAGTTTGTGCATGCCATTGATGTTAATTGCTGAAAAAATACAGTACCATTAAAATGCATAGGAGTTACCATAAAATACTTAGGGGTTATTGTTAAAATACTTGCAACTTGTCCATGTCATTGATGTTAATTGTTGATTTGCAGTGTTTAGAAGTTACTATTAACTACTTAGGGGTTATTGCTAAAATGCGTATGAGTAAGTGCTAAAATATTTTTGAGTTATAACTAAAGAACACTTACATCGTGGTCAGGTTGTGAAAACATCAGACTATCAACACATCTGATTTAAAATACTTCAAACTGAGAAATTTCAATTGGTTAATTCATCTCACAAAAACAAAACTACTGTCAAATCTAAACAAAATACTACAAACCTAACTATTTATCAGATACGGTATATCAGTACACCAATTAAAGCTCAGAAATGTCTTGGAAGCTTTGCACTCTAGTTCTTGCAAACAGTCAAAGGGGAGAAAACTTCTCAGTTTAGGGTTTGCACTCTAGTTCTTGCAAACAGCTTTGCACTCTAGTTCTCGCAAACAGCTTTGCACTCTAGTTCTCGCAAACAGCAATTGATTAATCATCACTAGTTGTGACCATATTGCATGAAAAACATCAATATGCACTGTCAGGCATCCTAAAACCTAATAAACCACCAACCAATGAAAAAAAAAACCACTCACCAGGTAAACTATGCTACCACCAGCATCCTTGCATCCAATGAAGGGAGAAAAATGAATGCCTGTATTGTGTAACTCAAAACACCACAACACACAAAAATACTTTCACAGAATGTTCATATGCAATATCCAGAATTGTAAATTACTTACATTTGCTTTTAGTGATCACTAAAAATGCTTATTATTGAGTATTAAATCCACCGTTAAAATACTCAAAAATGCTTTAGTATTTTAACTAACTTAATTCAGAGTATGTGATAGAACAAAATGGTTACACAGTTCGAGGTCTCATGCAAATATTCAACAACTGGAATGGAAAGGATCCACAACACAAACGAAAAATAACTAATTCAGAGTATGAGATGAACAAATTTGTCCAGGTGCCTCACAGGCCCTGCAAAGTGAACGGATTTGACATGATTACCTGGGGCAAGGCTCCAGCTCCTCCAGAAGACACAAATGTTTTCAACGCACCTCCACCGGAATTTTGTTGTGCATCTTATCCATCAATGAGATGAGATCATGCACCACCGCAACTCGCAGCCCACCACCGCTGCATCTCCGCAGGAAAAAAAAAGGCGTTGAGTTCGAACATTATTAATTCAACTGAGTACACTATTTACTTATGAAGGAAATGTGCCACAAGCAAGGTCCAGCATACACACGATGACAATTGCAGCAAATATATGAAGAAGCCTAATTGGGAGTGGATGTAATCGCAGATAGCAACTTCACTGCAAGCAATCCACTGACATTTCTATACACCAATTGTCATTTCAAAATCGAAAATCCAATCCACAGAAACCTAACTAGTTACCAATCCATGGGGACTTTGCAGTGATGAGATGTGAACTGCTACAACTGGTGTTGGGGAAACAGAATTCTCATCATTATGAAAAAAAAAAATCCAAGTGTCTAGTTAAGAGCACGGGGCAACAAGTATTTCACGGGAGAATCAATGAGTCTAACCGCTCTTGCAGTAGAAACTGGCCGCAAATCAGACCAAATCAATGTCTCTATGCCCTCCGAATCAAAAATACCGGGGACACAAATCACAGTACACTCACACATTCAAACGAGTTAGGTATAACGCGACCATGAACTAATCCTTCCTCAGATTCATGTATAGGGTCCGAGCCTGGTGGGGGAAAGCAGCACAACCGCATCCTACAAAGCCTCTCAATCTCTTCCCCATCTCACCCGACATGGATCTATCACCAAACCTTAGAAATTGTACTGCAAAAACTCGAATCGAAACCTCAAACCTTATTGATCTATCATGATTTATAGACAAGGACATGAATCCATACCAGAAGAGAGTGGGCGAACTCATCGCCGATGGCTGCAAACCCTAATGGCGGTGGAGTTCGCCGGAATTGATGCGAGCGGCAGCGACGCAGCAGAGGGGAGTGAGACGACGAGCAGCACGTCCTCGCCTACGTCCTCATCTCGCTGCTCGCCGGCACGACCGCGCACACATCAGCTTCAGCCGGCGCACCTGAATCGGCCTCCGTCGCCACGCTCGCCGACCCCAGCGCCCGCTCCGCCCTTCGCCGCCGCGCTCGCCGCAACCAGCGTCCGCTCCGCCCTCCGCCGTCGTGCTTGCAGCCCCCCGGCGACAGCTCTGGGCTCCGCCATCGCGCTCGCCGCCCCCCAGCGCACGCCCGACCTCCGCCGCCGTGCCGTGGCCGTCAGATCTCGGCGTCCCTCGCGAGTCACGGTAGAGAGAGAAGAACTCGACGAAATGAACGGGAAAAGTGGACCCCTTCTTGGGCGGGTCCCACGGGCTTGTGATGTTTTGTTAAGTAGTGTCTGTCGCCGCCCGATGGAGATCGCGCGGCTCGCGACGCGGCCGTGCCAGCGCGCTAACGCGCGGCCGCTGGAGGATAGAGTTTATTAAGTTTTTATTTTATTCTACACGTTTTCCCCTTGATAAGTGGGCTATACTAGTAAGTTTGTTCTTCTATACAATGAGTTGGCCATTTTTTTTAAAAAAAAATCCATTTAACTAATAAGTGGTCCATACTAGCGTATTGTGTATTAACTTTACGATGATTGAGGACTACATTCTCCCCTTGATAAGTGGGCTATACTAGTAAGTTTGTTCTTCTTTAAAACGAGTCGTCCATTTTTTTAAAAAAAATTCATTCAACTAATAAGTGGTCCATACTAGCATCTTGTGTATTAACTTTATGATGATTGAGGACTATGTTCCTATGACATCGAATATTCGTCACAACTTAGCATGAGGTCAGATTATGACGATTTCAGTTTGATCCTAGCAACGATATTCAAATTTCGTGGTTATTTATGTTACCTAATGGAAAACGTCATAAATTTACGACAAATATATATATTGTCCTGGTGTTTTTGTCATAGAATCCCATATGTGTTGTAGTGCGCAACGCCGTCGAATCTTTTCTCCATTCTTCTGACTTCGGCAAGGTACGCCGCCATTTGTGGTTCCAAGCACTGGTAATCTTTTGTGACTTGATTTATCACCAGCTGCGAGTCACCTCTCACCTTCAGCCTTTTTATTCCCATGCCAGCGGCCGCGCGTAGCCCCACCAGCAATCCTTCATACTCCGCCATATTGTTTGTTGCTCGAAAATGCAGCTGGACGACGTATTGAAGTATGTCCCCTGTTGGAGACACCAGTACCACCCCAGCCCCCGCGCCCTGGGTCATGAGAGATCCATCGAAGTACATGACCCAGTGCGTACTTGGTTCGACAGCTGGTGGCTCCGTTTCTTCTCCTTCTAACTCGGGGGTGCGAGTCCAGTCCGCCACAAAGTCGGCAAGAGCCTGGCTTTTTATCGCCCGGCTGTTGACGAACTCAATGTTGAACTCCCCAAGCTCGATAGCCCACTCTACCGTTCTTCCAGTTGCTTCGCTGTGATGAAGCACTCTTTCCAGGGGGAATCGTGTCACCACCTTTATGGGATGCCCCTGGAAATAATGCCTCAGCTTCCTTGACGCCATCAATATCGCATATAGCATCTTCTGTACTTGCGGGTACCTCGTCTTGGCGTCACGTAAGACTTCGCTCACAAAGTACACCGGTCTCTGAACCACCTTGGTTGTGTTTTGCTTTCTTGGGGGGTTTTCACCCGGCGGGCCCCCCGGCTGGCAGTCTGGATTATCTGGGGACTGAGTGCCAGGCACAGCCCCCGAGTGATGATTCTGATCTGAGGACTGAGCACCGGGCTCAGCCCCCGAGCTCCCGAGCGTCCCCATCCCCGACACTTGGTCGGGAACGAGAGTTTCGGGCTTCCCAGTTTGCTCCGGGGGGTCTACCCCCGAGGCACCCTGGGGTCCTTCAGCGGGGGGAATGATCGTCCCCGCATGTTCCTCACGCTCTACCACCAGAACCGCGCTGACCACTTGGGGTGACGCAGAAATGTATAAGAGTAGTGGTTCTTCTTCCAAGGGTGCGACCAGTACTGGTGGTGATGTGAGATACTGCTTCAAGTTTTGAAATGCTTCATCAGCCTCCTTTGTCCACTCAAAGTTGCCGGATTTTTTCAATAACTTGAACAGGGGGAGCCCCTTCTCTCCCAGCTTTGATATGAATCTTCCCAACGCGGCCATGCAGCCGGTGAGGCGTTGAATTTCCTTGAGGCGGGTCGGCGGGCACATTTGCTCAATGGCCCGGACCTTATCGGGGTTGGCCTCGATTCCTCGGCTGGAGATGAGAAAGCCCAGGAGCTTCCCAGCTGGTACTCCGAACACACACTTCTCTGGGTTTAATTTTAAACATGTGCTCCGGAGGTTGTTGAATGTCTCGGCTAAATCGTCAACTAGGGATTTGCTCTGTTGGCTCTTAATTACTAAATCATCAACATAAGCTTCAATATTTCTTCCTAGCTGAGACTTGAATGTATATTGCATAGTGCGTTGGTATGTGGAACCTGCACTCTTCAAACCAAAAGGCATCCTAACATAACAAAAGGTACCTGCTGGAGTGGTAAAACTAGTTTTTTCCTCATCCTCCACAGCCATCCTAATCTGATGGTACCCCGAATAGGCATCTAAGAAGCATAACAGATCGCACCCAGTAGTGGAATCTACAATTTGATCTATCCGGGGTAAAGGGAAGGGATCTTTAGGACATGCCTTATTAAGGTCCGTGTAGTCGATGCAGAGTCGCCACTTGCCATTGGGCTTGGGGACCACCACGGGGTTCGCCAACCACTTGGGGTGGAAAACCTCGCGGACGAATCCGGCTTGTTGTAGCTTATCCACCTCCTTCTGTATGACTTCTTGTCTCTCGGGGGCTTGCCTCCTGATCTTCTGCTTCACCGGACGGATGTCAGGATTAACCGCCAGGTGGTGCTCAATCACCTCCCTAGGGACCCCGGGCATATCAGACGGTTGCCATGCAAACACGTCCGCATTAGCCCGGAGGAAGGCGACGAGCTCGAGTTCCTATTTCGGATCCAGGGTGGCCCCGATCTTGACCACCTTGGACGACTCCCCCCCCGAGAGGTCCTTCATGTTGACAGCATTGCTGGCGGTAAGGCAGGGTGCGGACTTGGATGTCCCGCCCCCCGTGTAATCTGCTTCCAACGCTGCCAGTTCTTGTCGTGCTTTTTCTATCTTTTCTTTCTTGGTGGGGACCAAAGAATATGGCCCCGTCTTCGCCTTGGCTCTTGCCCGAGGAGTGTTGGAGCTCTCCGGGCGATCTGGATCTTCTCGCTCGGCTAGGGCAGCTTCCGCCGCCCTTTCCAAGCAGTATACCGCCGTCTTGACATCCGTCTTGATGGTGATCGGGCCTTTTGGCCCGGGCATTTTGACCGCCAAGTAGGCGTAGTGGCTTGCGGCCATGAACTGTGCCAGTGCCGGCCTCCCAAGTACACCATTGTACGGGAGGTTCGTCTCGGCAACGTCGAACATGACCCTCTCGGTCCGGAAATTCGCCGACATGCCGAATGTTACCGGCAGCTCGATCTGCCCAATGGGCAGCCCAACCCCCGGGGTAGCCCCGAAGAAGGGCTGCGTGGGTTTCAGCTCCCCGAGCGAAATTTGCATCTGCTCGACAACCTGGGGCGATATCAGGTTGAGCCCTGCCCCCCCGTCCACCAACATGCGTGACACTTTGATGTTGCGGATGGTTGGGGAGACGACGAGCGGGAGCTTTCCCACCCCGGCAATGTTCTCGGGGTGGTCTTCTTTGTCAAACGTCAGTGGCATTTTAGACCACTTTAGTCTGCGAGATGCTTTAGGGCCCGGTACCACGGCATTCACCTCGCGGTACAGGGTCTTGGCTTGCCGTCGGGAAGAGGGCTGGTATGCCCCCCCCCCCCCCCAGACACGCCACCGTCTGGTCGTGGTCCTGGTACTCCAAGTCCTTCTCTTCTTTTTCCTCCTCGCGGCGCCTCTTGCCGCGGTCGTCAGCTTTCGGCTCTCGCTGTTCCTCGCGGGGGCGTCGGGGACGGTCGTCACCTCCTCCCCCCCGGCGGGCCGCTTTTTGCGCTTCCCTTTCCTTCTCGATAGCCGCCTTATAACTGCGGCACCACTTGGTGTCGTGCGTGTCCGTCTCATGGATCTCGCACCACCTCCCGGTCTGCTCCTTTCGGTCACCCCCCCTGCTAGGTCGGGGAGGCGCTTCCTCCTTGGGTTCGGCGGCCATGACCGCCTCATCGGCCTTTCGCTTGCTGCCAGACTTCTTCTTCTTGCCTTTGGGGCGAGACGGCTCGGCTTGTTCTAGCCGTTGTGGGTCCGTGAGTTCGAGGACAGCCTCTTCCTCACGGGCACACCTATCCGCCAACGCGAACAGCTCTGCTTGTGTCTCCACGTTGCGATTACGAAGCTTCCCCCTCATTCGGTGATTCGTAACCCCATTTGAAAAGGCTATAATCACGTCATTCGGGGGTATACCAGGTATGGCCTCCGCGCCTGGCTGAAGCGCTGGATGTACTGACGCAGCGTCTCTCCTTCTTGTTGCTTGACCTTGTGGATATCACCCTTTCTTCCGGGCTGTTTGAACGTGCCCTGGAAGTTAGCGATGAACTCGTCACACAGTTGCTCCCACGAGCGAATGGAGCCCGGGGGTAAATTGAGCAACCACGACCGGGCCATCCCTTTCAGGACGGTCGGGAAGTAGTTGGCCATGACCTTATTTTCAGCGCTAGCGGCGCTGAGAATGGTCGTGTAGACCTGAAGGAATTCCTCCGGGTTGGTGGAGCCGTCGTATTTCTCACCGAGGTCGGGCTTGAAGCGCTCAGGCCACGACACTCGACGGAGTTCGGAGGAGAAAGCTTGGCAGCCAACCCCTCCCCCTGGCGAAAACTTATGACGGGGCGCGGCCCGGATCTTCGCAGGGTGTCTCCCAAGGTCGCCACTAGGAGCGGCCCCTAAGGAAGCTTGTTCTTCTGCCTCTTCTGCCGCGCGCCGCGACTCCGCTTCTTCGGCCGCCCGCCGCGACTCCGCCTCACGTCTTTCCTGCTGACGGATGATCTTTATGCGGGCGTCTTCTTGATCTCTCTGTTGGTTGATTTTGTTGCGCAGATCTCCCGGCTGTCTGGCCGGAGTTTTGGGGTTCTCCCGGGGGATAGCCGCAGAGGCCGCAGTTCGGGGCGGCACCGACGGAGCTGGATCCGCACGGTGGCCCGTTCTGCCTGGAGCTTCCCCCCGGGGCGCTTCGGTGGCCCGACTGCGGGCGCGTGAGGATTCGGCGGCTTGGATGCGCGCCGTCTCCACCAACTTGTTGATGTCCTGCAGCCAGGAGCCAACCGGTGCTTTGCCGGTGACGTCCAGCGGCGGGTGCTTGAGGAGGAGTTGCGCCGCCTAGAGCGCCTGCGCCGGCGTCTGTACGTCATGCGCGTCGCCACCATAGGTGAGCTGACGGCGCGCCTTAGGGCGTGGTGCCCCGGATGGTCCGGCCGCGTCCGGAACTTTGGAGGGGTGGCCGATTGTAACACCCAGGTTTTCCAATAATATAAAATAATTCAAATATCAATACAATTGATTTTTCTTTAACTAAAATTTAGCTAAGTTCAACATGCATCATGTTGTTTGTTTGCATTTGTATGAAAAATGAATTTTAAACTCGATAGAAGTTCTTGTACAATGCAAATAACAGGCTGACCACTTGTCCAGAAAATCCAATCGTCTCTTTCCTTCTCTCTTGAGTGCAGTCCGTGCCATAATACATGGCAAAACTGCCATATTCAATTGCCGCTAATCAATTCTATTAATTTCCTCATTAGAGCGTGTCCTCATTTCTATGGAAAACGCCTTCTAGTCCTTCCATCGTTCAACCAAAATTCCAGGCTGCCTCCTTGTGTTCGTCTTCCAGTCCCTCGTTTGCCCAGAGAAAATCCAGCTGCGCCCGTCTCCGGTAAGTCCTCGCTGTTGTGAGCCGCCATGCATGGTCCCCACCCCCCCCCCCCCCCCCCTGATCCATGCTTTCATATCGGAAGGCATCCAGGAGCTTGTGAAGCCCATCCCCGTCTCTGCCCGGAAAAACAGGTCCTCGACGAGCTGTGAGTAGCGCCTGCTCATGGTTCTCTTTCTAATTGCTGATCGTCACTTCAACACCACAGAACAGACACGGTACGTCGACGACCCGAAGGAAGAACTCGCCGAAGCTGCAGCCTTGTTCCTGACGAACACGCCGGCAACCATGACTCGTCGTCACTTTCGCCTCGCAGCCAAGGAAATCCCTTCCCCGACGAGCTCCGGACGACCACAACATCTCGACGACCTGACGTGTCTCGCCTCCAATGCTGCATCTTGATCCTTGACGAGTGCCTGCAACCGCGATCTTTCATCACCATTGCAAGGACGTCCAGAGTTGTTTTTGGCAGTCACGGCACCGTAGGTGAGAACCTCACGCCAATCTCCTCCTGTTGTTTTGTCTATCATCAAGCTCGGTAGATAGTTGCATGGGTTAGGCCATGGCGTTTGTGCAGAAGCTGGCCTCCGACAATCTGTTCTGTTTGCTTCTTGGTTCACCCGTTAATCTGCTAGTTTGCAAATACATCTTCGTTTCTTATCAGATCAAGCGTATGCAGCTTTTCAATCTCAATTGGCCTCTTTACCGTATAAAAATACACTAGCCCTATTGCTTGTCAGAATGATGCCAGTCTTGCCCAAGGCACTCTGTTTTCTTTATGAAAACAGAGTGTGTTACATTGCCGGTAGCAGAATTTTCAGGAAAATAGTGTTAACTTCATTTTCTTATATCTTTTTCATACGAACTCTGATTTGGACGATTCTTGCACCCACGCGACCGTTACGACGTAGGCTTTCTGGTAGTGTGAATTTGTTTACTGTGTTTCTTCTGTTTGGTTCTGTTTTCTCAGTGTGTTTGTTGTTTGCTTGTCGGAATGATTGCGCGGACAGATTCTATTCAAGAGCCGGCGCCACTGAACCTCCAAGATCAGGATTTTAAGGGATTTGAGCAGCAACCAGGCAAGTGCCGTTGACCATACTGAACCCATCTTAGGACTAGATTTTTATTTTGCATGCATGTCTTAAATTGGAATCCCATAATATAGTTTACTAGTTATTTCCTTATTATTCCTTGAAGCCGTTGATGAGTAGTACATATATGGGTCTGGGTAGCTTATTTGCTAGTGCTGTCAGTGGTGGGTTCATGGGGTATCTTAATTTGACTAATTGTATACTGAACTAAATTCATGGGATGGTAATTGGTTTTAGAGACTTGGAGATTAGGGAACCTTGGCAGGATGGTATGTTTGGTTTGGTGCCGTCGTGCACGAGAGCTCGGTTTGTGCTAGTGCCTGCCATAGGTTCTAAGGACCGGTTCATGGAGCATGTAACCTGGCTTAACAGCGCAGCCATGAGACCTATATGGGTACAGCCTGGCTAATTACTTGGATATCCTCTTCTTCTCTGTACACACCATCCGGCGGACTAGTGGCGCAAGAGGGGGCTTCTGCAGCGGAGGTAAAATGGACTCCATATGCTGTTAGCGGTGGAACCTTAGCGGGTGTCTACATGTTGAGAGGATCCTTGGAAAGGCCTTGTAGTGTGACCCTGGCTACACACCCCGGAAGTGTGAAGCAAAACGGGAAACACGACTCATGGGGAACGTGCGCGAACTCTGCAGAGATTCAAACTGTCATGACAGCCGTGCTCACGGTTAAGAGCGGCCTGGACTTATTCATGATTAGTGGGGGGCTTGGTTGGCTGGTTCATTGGTAGCCAGGTGGTGGGAACCTGGTGGTCGGATTGGGATCTGATGAGTTCTTTCCTTGTCGGTTCAGTTCTGCTGGAGAGATGACACACTTAGTAATTAGGATGCTTTGAGTCTAGGTTTGCATAGTGCAGTAAACCCGAGTCGAGCCTTTCTTGTTTATAGCCAAACATGTCATATAATTCCCACACTTGCTGAGTACTTTATGTACTCACGGTGCTATATTCCCTCTTTTTTTGTCATATATTGCTGCTCAGACGATGGAGGAGAAGCGGAGTACAATGATGACGACTTCGATCCGGACGCTCCGTACTAGGCTGGCGCTCCCCCGGACAACGCCTGTGGAGATGGAAGACACGCTTCGCTTGTGTGCTGCCCGCTGCATGTACTTTTCTTTTAAACCTACGGGTCCTTATGTATCGAATATTTAACGTTTACTTGGCTTGTAATAAATGATATTTCACTATTTGTCGGCTACATGTATGGTTAACTGATCCTGGCATACATGTGGAGTACATTCGGTTGTTTTCTTTGAACCGGGTGTGACAAAGTGGTATCAGAGCCGAGGTTGTCCGTAGGACGCGAGCCTAGGTAGAAATGGTCGTTATTAAGGACTATTTTCTCATATCAAAACTATTTTGAAAAAAAAATGCTTTATTGCTCTTCTCCCGCTTGCTTCATTGATTTATTTACCTTGTTTGGAGCTTACAATCACTATATTTGCTCTGTTTATGAAAAGTATTACAAAGTTGTTCATTTCTCTGTTTAAAATCTTGCAAAACTGTCACTTGCTTATCTCTTGCTGTTTTCTTTTCTAAAAGAAAAAAAAATAGAAGACACGTATGCACGAGCATCGACGCCATCTACGGAGGTACTAGTTTGCGCCAAGAGAACATGATATGCAGTGGTGCCGCAAGATTTTCAAGAACTGCTTGGTGGGTGCTTACACTTCAGGTCAAGCTATCAAGCAACTTGACAGTTCCATGGACATGATGATTGTTGGTCAGGAGCAAAGGCGCTGATGAAGCTGCATTACATCGAAGACCAGTGACACATGTGGATGCTACATTGAAGGCTGCTAGAGGGTGCTAGAAGGGAGCGTCGACAATGAGCAGTGCTCCGACCACAACACTCGGACAACCACCTCTTCACCGTGCGGCCTGTCGTCTGCCAACTCTTGATCCAGAATTGCTCACATGTCAACACTCTCCCTGACGCTGCGAGTTCAAAGTCATAGGAGTCACCCATCTAGAGTTGTATTATAGAAATGTTCTTAGCATCTTTAGCATCGCTTTAGATAGTACGTCGTGTTGAACTCTTGTTTGCTCCTGTGTGGTCTGGTTGGACCCTTGTTTGCTTTTAAAATTTGTTTGGTGTGCTGATACAACCATGGAACGCCTCGGCAACTTGTCCATGGCTGTATCATTTGCTTGTCAGTACAATCCATCCATCGTTTAAAGTTTCATTGATGCATATAGTTGGGAGTCCTATTTATCTTAGATCTTTTACTAATGCCACCCCAGCTGTCGGTTCTACATTCCACAATTGAAGAAATGCTTGAGAACAACAGAGGAGCAAACGCCAATGGAGGACCTGGATGTTCATAAGGATTTTTCTTATTCTGAGCATCATTTGAAGATTACTGAGACATACAAACTTGTTACTCAGGACAAGAGAATTTGTATGCGCAAAGTGCAGTGGAAACATCATTAGGAAGCGCAGAGGCCACTTGCTGCGAGAGAGAAGAAGACTTGAAAACTGAGCTTCCCGATCTTTTCTCTTAGGCTTCCGAATCTCGAGGGCGAGATTCATTCTAAGGGGGGTAGATTTGTAACACCCAGGTTTTCCAATAATATAAAATAATTCAAATATCAATACAATTGATTTTTCTTTAACTAAAATTTAGCTAAGTTCAACATGCATCATGTTGTTTGTTTGCATTTGTATGAAAAATGAATTTTAAACTCGATAGAAGTTCTTGTACAATGCAAATAACAGGCTGACCACTTGTCCAGAAAATCCAATCGTCTCTTTCCTTCTCTCTTGAGTGCAGTCCGTGCCATAATACATGGCAAAACTGCCATATTCAATTGCCGCTAATCAATTCTATTAATTTCCTCATTAGAGCGTGTCCTCATTTCTATGGAAAACGCCTTCTAGTCCTTCCATCGTTCAACCAAAATTCCAGGCTGCCTCCTTGTGTTCGTCTTCCAGTCCCTCGTTTGCCCAGAGAAAATCCAGCTGCGCCCGTCTCCGGTAAGTCCTCGCTGTTGTGAGCCGCCATGCATGGTCCCCACCCCCCCCCCCCCCCCCCCCCCTGATCCATGCTTTCATATCGGAAGGCATCCAGGAGCTTGTGAAGCCCATCCCCGTCTCTGCCCGGAAAAACAGGTCCTCGACGAGCTGTGAGTAGCGCCTGCTCATGGTTCTCTTTCTAATTGCTGATCGTCACTTCAACACCACAGAACAGACACGGTACGTCGACGACCCGAAGGAAGAACTCGCCGAAGCTGCAGCCTTGTTCCTGACGAACACGCCGGCAACCATGACTCGTCGTCACTTTCGCCTCGCAGCCAAGGAAATCCCTTCCCCGACGAGCTCCGGACGACCACAACATCTCGACGACCTGACGTGTCTCGCCTCCAATGCTGCATCTTGATCCTTGACGAGTGCCTGCAACCGCGATCTTTCATCACCATTGCAAGGACGTCCAGAGTTGTTTTTGGCAGTCACGGCACCGTAGGTGAGAACCTCACGCCAATCTCCTCCTGTTGTTTTGTCTATCATCAAGCTCGGTAGATAGTTGCATGGGTTAGGCCATGGCGTTTGTGCAGAAGCTGGCCTCCGACAATCTGTTCTGTTTGCTTCTTGGTTCACCCGTTAATCTGCTAGTTTGCAAATACATCTTCGTTTCTTATCAGATCAAGCGTATGCAGCTTTTCAATCTCAATTGGCCTCTTTACCGTATAAAAATACACTAGCCCTATTGCTTGTCAGAATGATGCCAGTCTTGCCCAAGGCACTCTGTTTTCTTTATGAAAACAGAGTGTGTTACATTGCCGGTAGCAGAATTTTCAGGAAAATAGTGTTAACTTCATTTTCTTATATCTTTTTCATACGAACTCTGATTTGGACGATTCTTGCACCCACGCGACCGTTACGACGTAGGCTTTCTGGTAGTGTGAATTTGTTTACTGTGTTTCTTCTGTTTGGTTCTGTTTTCTCAGTGTGTTTGTTGTTTGCTTGTCGGAATGATTGCGCGGACAGATTCTATTCAAGAGCCGGCGCCACTGAACCTCCAAGATCAGGATTTTAAGGGATTTGAGCAGCAACCAGGCAAGTGCCGTTGACCATACTGAACCCATCTTAGGACTAGATTTTTATTTTGCATGCATGTCTTAAATTGGAATCCCATAATATAGTTTACTAGTTATTTCCTTATTATTCCTTGAAGCCGTTGATGAGTAGTACATATATGGGTCTGGGTAGCTTATTTGCTAGTGCTGTCAGTGGTGGGTTCATGGGGTATCTTAATTTGACTAATTGTATACTGAACTAAATTCATGGGATGGTAATTGGTTTTAGAGACTTGGAGATTAGGGAACCTTGGCAGGATGGTATGTTTGGTTTGGTGCCGTCGTGCACGAGAGCTCGGTTTGTGCTAGTGCCTGCCATAGGTTCTAAGGACCGGTTCATGGAGCATGTAACCTGGCTTAACAGCGCAGCCATGAGACCTATATGGGTACAGCCTGGCTAATTACTTGGATATCCTCTTCTTCTCTGTACACACCATCCGGCGGACTAGTGGCGCAAGAGGGGGCTTCTGCAGCGGAGGTAAAATGGACTCCATATGCTGTTAGCGGTGGAACCTTAGCGGGTGTCTACATGTTGAGAGGATCCTTGGAAAGGCCTTGTAGTGTGACCCTGGCTACACACCCCGGAAGTGTGAAGCAAAACGGGAAACACGACTCATGGGGAACGTGCGCGAACTCTGCAGAGATTCAAACTGTCATGACAGCCGTGCTCACGGTTAAGAGCGGCCTGGACTTATTCATGATTAGTGGGGGGCTTGGTTGGCTGGTTCATTGGTAGCCAGGTGGTGGGAACCTGGTGGTCGGATTGGGATCTGATGAGTTCTTTCCTTGTCGGTTCAGTTCTGCTGGAGAGATGACACACCTAGTAATTAGGATGCTTTGAGTCTAGGTTTGCATAGTGCAGTAAACCCGAGTCGAGCCTTTCTTGTTTATAGCCAAACATGTCATATAATTCCCACACTTGCTGAGTACTTTATGTACTCACGGTGCTATATTCCCTCTTTTTTTGTCATATATTGCTGCTCAGACGATGGAGGAGAAGCGGAGTACAATGATGACGACTTCGATCCGGACGCTCCGTACTAGGCTGGCGCTCCCCCGGACAACGCCTGTGGAGATGGAAGACACGCTTCGCTTGTGTGCTGCCCGCTGCATGTACTTTTCTTTTAAACCTACGGGTCCTTATGTATCGAATATTTAACGTTTACTTGGCTTGTAATAAATGATATTTCACTATTTGTCGGCTACATGTATGGTTAACTGATCCTGGCATACATGTGGAGTACATTCGGTTGTTTTCTTTGAACCGGGTGTGACACCGATCAGGCGGCCCTCCGCAGTACCCGGAGTCCCAGCGCCGGGCGGGCGCTCGCGGCGCGAACTTGTCGCCTGCGAAGAAGCCGCAGCGTGGCTGCGGCGAGGGTGCTCCCGGAGTTCACATTGATGCGCGGCCAGCCTCTCCTACTGGTCACGGATCTCTTTCTGCTGTTGCTCCAGGTGCAGCTGCCACTCGCGTAGCTCCTGTTGCTGCTGCTCGAAAGTCTTCGGCAGCGGCGGGGGCGGTGGAGTCGCCGACCGTCGGCCACCGGTTGATGGCGCTTTGCCACCGGAGTTTACTTCCGCCATGTTCTCACCTTCGCTGTCAGAGGTGGTGTGGACGGAAACACTGGGCTGGCGACGACCGCCAACCATCAATTGCCCGCCGGAGCGCTGTGGGGGCGAAAACTTCCAACCCAAAGCCCCCTACCTGGTGCGCCAGATGTCGGCGTCTACCCGCCGGCAGCAGGGAGTTTTGGTACCCCCCTTTTAGAGAGTTCGGCCAGGAGCTTTCCGGAGGAAGCGTTCAGCTTGTTCCGGTAGCTCCGACGGGAAGGGAACGGGTGTAGACTCGCTGTTTATCCAGGTTCGGGCCGCCAAATATGGCTAACAACCCTACTCCTGCTTGTTCTGTGTGTATTCGATGTGTTCGTTACAAGGAAGAAGAAGGCCTGTATCCTTAGGGCTTCAACTCCGCAAAGTCCAATCCCCTCTCCCTATAGTGGGGGTTCCCTTTTTATAGTCCTTTGGAAACCGCCATACAGGGGTACAATGGGGAGTAAAAATAATGCACAGGATATGAACATGGCTACAACAGGTCGACGAGCAGCGCATTTATGAAGTCTGCTGTTTCCTGCTGTCCTCGATCCACCTTCATGGTGAGTCGGTCCTCCTGGCAGGCCCCACTTGCACAGCTGGGAGCGCAAGTGGGCAAACATCCCGTTCATTCCATCCTCGGTCTTTGCTATATACTGTAGGTCGTACTGTTTTTGTCAGCGGGGCGAGAAGCGTCAGGATCGATGGCGTGCGTCATCTCCCCTGTTCCTCTTGTCTTATCTTGTGATAGCTGGCAGCACCTATCACAGCGGGGTTTTACTAGGCCAGGTGAGTGGCCCTGATAGGCGTACTTGGTGATGATCTTCTCGGGACGACGCGCGCACGCCTCTGACGCCGTCAGGAGGCGAGTGGGGGCACTGTGTCAGCCGCCCACATTAATGAGGTAGGCGCCAAAGGGAGTCTTCTCCGGCAAGCCTTCCTTCGGATATTTATCATCGAGTCATCCGGGGGGTTGAATCAGCCTCCCACGGGGGGGGGGGGGGGGGGGGGGGGGCATCAGACCCCCCGAGTGGGGCATCCAGTACTTTGTTCCTTGACCGAAGCACCCGGGGGGAGGAAACGACCCCCGAGTAAGTCACCCGGGGGGCGGGAATGACCCCCGAGTGACCTATCCGGGGGGCGACTGGGGCGCCGCCCGCGGCTAAGTCCCCAGCCACGCCGTTCCTTCTCTTTTGGTTGGTCATCCGGGGGGTGTGATCCCCCGGGCTTGTCGAGCTTACTGGGCCGCATTCCTGATGGGCCCATCGCTTTCCTGCTTCACCCGCACCGCTCCTTGTTGGGCCGAGGGACCCCGGTCTCCTTGGTACTGACACTATCATTTAAAATTATTTTTTATTAAGAGTCATGATTAGGAGCACGGCTCTTTGCATTTAAGAAAAAACATGTCAAAATATACGAGAGTATGATTACAAAGGAACGATCAGATCATCAAAACTATCTTTCTCCATCGTGCCACATGCCGTCTTTCTCCGTGCAATTTCCTCCATTACCATTTGGAAAACTTGGACTGGCTGCAGGGATTTGTTCTGGAAGATATGCCGGTTTATTTCCTTCCAAATATTCCAAGCTGAGCAGATGAGAATTGCCACCACCGTTCTTTTCTTCCAGTCTCCTCTCCTGGACGATATGCCTTTTCCCACCGTTCAAACATGGAGAGATTCTCGTGTAGGGAACCAAAATGGCATCCTTAGTCCACAACCTGACGTTCTCGCATACTTCCTTAGCGAGAGAAAGTAGCACGACAAACTAAAGTACTAGTAAAGCTCATGCATGCATCAACCGATCATGCTTGATAGCGCGTCCGCCGCCGTCGGATTATATAGGCATATGGGTACACCATACACGCACGCGGGACGACTTGTCATTTTGTGATGACTACTCTACAACATGTGAACAACGAGCTAGTGCGCTAACATGGTTGTTGATCGGCGGCTGTCCTGCCTTTTTCTAGTTGTCCTTTGGTTGGGTATTGGATCGGAGCAACAGTGTGTGCTGTAACTAGTTGAGAACCTGCACGTATGGGGCGGGTGTATAGCAGGTCTAGGGGTGAAAGAATTGGTTGGGCTAAGCTTAGCAGTGTGCCTAGATTTGAAACACAGGACACGAGATTGCTCCATTGCTTTCCCTGCCGTTGACTCATCTTTTCCTGAGTTGAAACTCTGCAAATGCTTCATTGCTTCTCTGTTCGTTAACTCATCTTCTGTTGAGTTGAAACTCTCTGGGGAATATAATTGCGGGTTCCGCTTCAACAGCACTTGGAAGCCGAACTGCAATGTGTACGTCAGTTGGGCCTTCAATGGCGTGGAATGCTCTTGCTTACCTTTGAGCAATTAATTGCTAGTAGAGAGTGTATCGTCTAGGCTCAAGTTAGAGACGTAAGTGGCCTGCTGCAGCACGTTGATTGGCTGGGCTGAGTAGTGCTTTGCCTTCGTTCTCTTCTTTTCCAAAGCATGTAATGGAATTCCTGCCCACCCCACTTTCTTTTTTTCTTCTTTTCTAAAGGCGCATTAACTTCGGAGAAAGGAATGTTAAATGAAGAAGAGAAAAGTCAGTCACGCATGTTAGTTAATAGGAAGGTTAAATAAAACACGACAGTAAGGACTCTAGATTGCGTTGAGGCAATTCAACATTCGAATGAGCCGGCCATGAGGTCTCTCGCTGACACAACCACACTGGTCCTGTTCACTCTCAATCTCAGTTTGGTCCTTGGATTGCCAACAGCACGATCGGCTCGCGCAAACCTCACCCGAGGCGCCGCCATCGCCGTCGAGGACCATGCCACTGACTTCCTAGTCTCCCCGGATGGCACCTTCGCCTGCGGGTTCTACAACGTATCCCCGACCGTCTTCACCGTCTCCATCTGGTTTGCACGCACCGCCGACCGCACCGTGGTGTGGACCGCCGCGCCCACACGTCCCGTGCACAGCAGGGGCGCCCGCCTCTCCCTCCACCGGCACGGTGGTGCCCTTGTCCTAACCGATTACAATGGCGCGGTCGTCTGGAACTCCTCCTCTACCGCCGGCGCCAGGGATGCTGCTGCGTCCCGCGCCCGGCTCAACGACGCTGGCAACCTTGTGCTCGAGGACGATGGTGGGAACACTCTGTGGCAGAGCTTCGACATCCCCACGGACACGCTGCTACCGGCGCAGCGGTTCACGGCGGCACGGCACCTGACGTCGCGCGGCCGGCTGCTCGCCGCCGGGTACTACAGCCTCGGGTTCAGTGACTACGACATGCTGTCCCTCTTTTACGACAACAACAACTTCTCCAGCATCTACTGGCCCAACCCGTTCAGCAACTACGTCGACAACAAGCGCACGATTTACAACTTCTCGCGTGAGGCCGCGCTGGACGAGCTCGGCCAGTTCTTCTCCAGCGACGACGCCAACTTCTCGGCGGCCGACCTCGGCCCTGGCGTCAGGAGGCGGCTGACGCTGGACGCCGACGGCAACCTGAGGCTGTACAGCCTCCACGGTGGCGTGGCCGGGACATGGGCTGTGGCGTGGATGGCGTTCAGCAACCCGTGCATCATCGACGGCGTCTGCGGCGCCAACGCGGTCTGCCTCTACGCGCCGGCGCCGGCCTGCTTCTGCGCGCCAGGGCACGAGCGCGCAGATGCTGGCGACTGGACAAAGGGGTGCCATCCGGTGTTCCGGCATGAATGCTCGCGGCCGACGAAGCTGGTTGCGCTGCCACACACTGACTTCTGGGGCTACGACCTCAACGACGGCGAGGTCCTGCCGTTTGACACGTGTGCCGAGAGGTGCCGGGCTACCTGCGCGTGTGTGGCGTTCCATCACAAGGAGCAGTCCATGAGGTGCTACCTCAAGAGCGTCCTCTTCAACGGCAGGACCTTCCCGGGTCTGTCGGGCACCATGTACATCAAGGTCCCGGCCGACTTCGACGTGCCGGAGTCTAACGTTCAACAATGGCAGGTACACGGTGGTGGCCTCGCCATTCAACAAGATATCCCTGCTGTGTGCGACGCTGGTGCCAAAGAGGAGATTCTTCTTAACATCTCTTCCTTGTCGAACAATGGGGCGGCTGAAGCAGGGAAGCCGGTATGGCCCTACTTGTACGGGTTCTTGTCAGCATTGTTCTTGGTCGAACTGGTCATTACCGGGTTTGGCTGTTGGGTCTTCTCTAGTAGGGGGCTCTTCAGGCAGTCCCGTGTCGGGGCGGTTGAGGAAGGATACAGGCTCATCACCAACAATTTCCAGAGGTACACCTACTCAGAAATCAAGAGAGCCACCGGCAGCTTCACTAACGTGATCGGGAGCGGCGGGTCCAGCGTCGTGTATAAGGGGATCCTTGAAGATGGCAGGGTGGTGGCCGTCAAGGTACTGAAGAATGTGAGCCAGAGTGAGCAAGAGTTCCAGTCTGAGCTGAGCGTCATTTGGAGGATCAATCACATGAACCTGGTCAGAATGTGGGGTTGGTGCTCTCAAGGCCCGTATAGGATCTTGGTCTCCGAACACATTAAAAACGGGTCACTTGCAGAGATGCTATTTGATAGGGAGGCATCTGAAACTGTTCTTCTATGGGATCAACGATTTCGGATCGCCTTAGGCGTGGCCAAAGTATTGTCCTACCTTCACAGTGAGTGCTTTGAATGGATCATCCATTGTGACCTGAAACCTGAGAACATCCTATTGGACCAAGCATTGGAGCCTAAAATAACTGATTTCGGGTTGGCAAAATTGCTGAACCGAGACGGGTCAGATGCTGATTTGTCACGCATTAGAGGGACCAGAGGTTACATGGCTCCTGAGTGGGTTCGTAGCCAGCCCATCACCGACAAGGTGGATGTGTTTAGCTATGGAGTGGTCCTTCTTGAGTTAGTGAAGGGGGTTAGGATTTCAGAATGGGATGTCAACGGGGTTAAGTTTACTGAGATGGATACAAGGACGGTTGTTAAGGGGATGCATGAGAAGATGACCTCTGGTGATCCAGTAACATGCGTCAAGGATCTTACTGACGATCGACTCAATGGTGAATATAGTCACATGCAGGCGAAGGCGATGCTTAAGATCGCCTTTTCTTGCCTTGAGGAAGATAGGGGCAAGAGGCCCAACATGAGCTCCGTTGTGCAGGCACTCGTTTCAGTTGAAAATGAAGCACGGTGATGTGTTGGTGCACTCTGGGGAGAGGTAACATGTCAATGATTTGTGAGTGTTGTTCCTTGTTGATTTATGCTCGAAACAATAAACTACCTCCATTCTATTCCAATTGACGTTAGGTGCCAATTAAAATGGAATGGAGGAAGTATTGTATCGCAAAAATATTGTGATATTGGTGAGCCTAGGTATCTATTATATTAATAAAAGAGCAAAAAAATGAGCTCTCACATTAATCCTCAAGGTCTAGAAATTACCACGTTAATCGGAGAAAAAGAAATTAAATTATCCCTATACATGCTTTGAAATTACCCACCAATGCCATATTATATTAATAAAAGAGCAAAAAAAGGAGCTCTCACGTTAATCCTCAAGGTCTAGAAATTACCACAAATTTTACCTAAAATACCCCTACTCCTTAACAAAAAAGAAACAGAAAAAAGAACACGTGATGGGAAGGAGACACGTTCAGGGTTCAAATCCCTTGCCAAGCTATTTTTTCTTCTTTTTTTCATTTATGATCGGTATGCACTTTTTCCTTATTTTTTCACATGTCATATTAAGGTATGCACGCTCTCTCTGTCAAATATTCATATGCAGGCTCTTTTTAAAATGAAGGAAAGAAAAAAACAACATGAAACAAAAGAGACCATAACTTATTTACCAAAACAAAAGAAAAAAACAAAGCCTCTTACGCCAAAAGATTTCACATATACATTATGTATGGGTCGTCTCATTTAAATATGTGTGTCAGTGATCTGAACTGCTAAAATGTGATGAGCTGGATGTCAAATGCGGCGATGAGAATTCTAGACTACCTGAAGATGGAACGCAACATGCAAAAATAATGCAAGTGTTAACTCCTCAACAACGTGCACTTGACTAGATTGTGAACTATGCAGTGAGAAATCTAGATCGTTTGGAGATATGAACACAAGAAAAAATGTGCAGCGAATCATGATAGTTGATAGGTATCTTGGTATGGTGCATATAACTACATCATTGATTGTGACCAAAAAATCTACACCAACTAGGGCCACGATTAGATAAAAATTTACATGTACATTATACATAGCAACTATATAGCGTTGATTTGGTAGGAGACAAGTTCTACATAATCAGTAGTAGGCGAAGTTGTTCCCCATCTAATGATAATGGTGGTGATGTTATGATACTCATGACGAGCGGTAGGAAGCCCGTTTTGATTTGCGTTAACATGCGCAAGAGCTATGTGTATTGTCGCAAAAACAGCTAGAGTCATGTAATCCACGAAATTGTGATACCAAGTGCAACACGATGCTACACTGATAGCATTATTTGGGATTGCAAGCCATCAAAAGTTTAATTTTATATTAATACAACACTTAATTATTTATTAAAGTATATTATTTTTTTGGAATATAATTTTAAATTTAGAAGTAATTTCTACTAGGTCCCACGCAAATTGCGCGGGCAATCTTACTAGTTGTTAGTATTTTAGATTACCGTGTTTATGTAGGTGGCTAAATATGACATTGTCCCCAACTGATTAGATTCCTACAACATGGTATTGAAATAGGGCTCATTGAAATATATGATACTATCTGCCAAATAATTCCTCGGTCCTTTCACATTATTGTTTTTTTTTTCAGCAATCCTTCTTCTTTTTTTTACCATTTGAATGGCAAATCCATTCCAATTGAACACTTGCCATTTATTTATCATTAAAGGAGGATATAGTGAACGAGTGACTGACCTACAAAACTGAAAACTTACAACTTGCAAACCTTTGAATTATATTCGGATGGCCGAAAATTTGTGAGAGTTCTTCAGAGACCACAAGGCACGAGCAAACCTCAAGGCCATTTGCTTACGAAATCAGGGCTACATATCAGGAAACGGAAGTGTTAACTTATTAATCAATCCTTCCGTCGATAAGTAGCCAGTTAAATTGAAAATCATTCTTGTTCCGATGGCGGGGTGTGGGAACAAGCAGTTGGAGGAAGAAAACGATATCTATGAGAGACGTCTGATCCACATCGGACGGTTGTCCTTCATGGACCAAAGAGATCAAATACTGTTTGGACTGGAAACAATTTACCGTGTTCTCAACATTCCTTCCGATCCAAATATGTGCATATCTTTTTGAGGAGAGAAGACGAATCCTGTTGTCACGACGACGAAATGCACCACCAATCTACTGATAGTGACTTGATTTACCTCGCAACTTATTATATGGTACGTGTAGCTACCAATATTTAATCGAGACAGTTAAGCTTGCAATATGGTACGTGTAGCTACCAGTATTTGATCGAGACAGTTAAGCTTGCAAAATTATCTCTAAAGCTGTCGGTAAGCAGTGCTGGTTGCACCCAAGGATTACAAAACCGTCCGCGCTGCAGAAAACGTGTGCCCACGGTACGACAGATTACCGCGGTTACCGCGCAAAAACCTCATGAAACCGCGTTTTGAATTCAAAGCGAGCTGGCGGTGCTTACCGTGCAGAAACCGCGGTAACCGCAGCACCAAAAAACAGAGCCGAGATGCATAAAAAATAGGAAAAATGGCTGAAAAATTACGGAAATTTAGGCATGATCTTTTCTAATTAGTTGCAACAATATTAGACACAGTTTCACAACATATAGTGCATCCAACACATAACAAATATTTTGTCTTCAATAAATGCACAATACGAAAGTTCAACTCAAAATAAATAGGAACAAGTCGACTTTACCCCCCTGGACTAACCAAGAAGTCTGAAAAAGAACCCTGAACCGGAATACCCGAAATGAAAGGACCCTGAACTCTCAAAACCGGACAAATGAACCCCCTAGCCTATTTTGAGGGGTGGTTTCATTGAGTTAGCAGTGGACCTATATGTCAGTCATCCACATCAGCAATCTGTAGCACCCGTAATTTTGCTCATTTCGATAAACCTAAAATTTGGACTTTTCAAAAATTTTCAAATAATAAAAATGGATTAGATCAAGAGTAGGGCTCAATTAAAATTTTCTCGAAATTAAAACCATGCATGAACACTCATGTGCATATCTGCAGTTTTATTGTCTTTATTCAATTGTTTGAGTGAGTGTTGAAATCCCTTTCCAAATTTGAATTCAAACTCCTTTAAAATTCCATCCAAACTCCAAATCTGGAAAAAGAAAAGCCATTCTTTCTCTATCGGGCCGCCTTCCTCTTTTTCTACGCGCCCGGCCCATTTCTTCTTTCCTTTTCCCACTCCCGCGCCGCGCTGGGCCGCCCGCGCGCCCCGGCCCAGCAACTCCCGCGCCGCGCCCGGCCCGTTCCCTCACGCGCCGTCGCTGACGAGCGGGCCCGCGGCCTTCGTCTTCCTCGCGCCGCCCGACCGGCCGGCGTGCCGGCCGGGAATTGCTTCCCCCGCTGTCGCCTGCACCCGCTGCCGCCCACGCGTCTCCCCCTCGCTCACTCCCGCGCTCCTCTTGCCCGGGGCCCCTCCTTCCCTTCCCCCGGTCAAGCCGGCAACGCGGAGCACGAGCTGCCCCGCCATTACTCCGGCGAGCCCGAGCTCCGCGAAGCCACGGCGTCAAAACGACGCAGCCCCGAGCCACCGCGCACCCAGGCCCCTCTCTCCCTCCTCACCACGTGGCCGCGTCTCAACTCCCGTCCCCCACACCGCGTCGTGAGCACGCGATGCTCCGGCGGGAAATATCCCGGCGAACTCGGGATATTTCCGGTCACCTCCACCGCCTCCGAGCGTCTATAAAAGAAGCACCGTGACTTCCTTCTCACCATTTCGCTCTCACAATCACTCCCCTCGCGCACACGAATTCCATTTCCACTTTTCCCCAACCCCGGCCTCAACTCCGGTGAACCCAAATCCGCCGCCTCCGCCACTTCCCTCTCTCCTCCGAGCTCGAGGTGAGTTTCCTCACTTCCCTGCGCACCTCTAGCGCCTTTTCTTTCCCCTCCGCGCGCACCCGAGCACATCTCGCACCGTGCACCGGCGCTCCGCCGCCACCTTCTCCCTCTCCGGCCGCCGTGGAACTCTCCCCGGTCCAACCGAGCACCCACGCGCGACCCCCTCACTCACGCGCCCCCTCTCCCCTTCACAAACTCGTGCCCGCGCACTCGCGCGCGCACTTCACCGCGCGCGCCGATGCGCCGCCGCGCTCCGGCCGCGTCGCGCCGCCGCTACACACCTCGCGCACGTGCACATGAACCACCGCCAGCCTCGCCGTCGCTCATAGGCCTCGCCGTCGCTCATAGGCCACCGGCGTCCGCTCCCTTTTCCCATCCGCCGTCCCCAGCGCTCGTCGGCGAGCTCTCCGGCGAGGCGGGGAACTTTTCCCTCGCCTCCGCCGCGTCGGCGCTGCCGAGCCGCGTCGAGCCCGCGTGGCGTCCGCGTGGCGTCCACGTCGGCGCCGCGTCGGCTCACCCCGCCACGCAGCACGCACACGTGGTGCACGCGGTCCACGTGCACCACACACTCACCCAATCCCGGTCCACGCCTCTGTGGACCAAGTCCACGGAACAGTGGCAGCCAGGGGCCCCCGGCCCCGCAGGCCCACATGTCAGCCTCTCACACGCGTACAGAAATGCTAAGGCCACACACTAGTGTACACAGAAATGAATTTCGAGCACTATTCCAATATCAGAAAAATCCCCAAAAATTCCCAAAATCATTTCTAACCATTTTCCAACCCTTGGACACTTCTGGAAAATTAGGATGAAGATTATACTTGCATTAAGTTAATCTTCCCTAATTTAAAATATAATCCCTATTCTTCAAATATCAATATCTTTCCCATTTTAAATCCAAATCAATCGATTCTTGCGCCAAAATTCATCTAAAATCATCCTCTACCATATTCCATCAAAATCATATTTAGTGGTGTATTTTATTTTATTTATTTTAAATGATTGTTTAATTGTGTGATGAGCAGTAGATTTAGCTTTTCTTTTATTTCTCGTTATCGCTAGATAATCAAGACCTCGAGGAGGAGCACGAAGACCCCGACTACGAGGAAGGTTTAGAGGACGAAGATTTTGGTGAAGGCAAGTCCTAACTTCCTTGATCATATTTAACCTAATTTTACGAAATATCCTAATTAGAGCCTTTTTGCAAATTAAACATGCATAGTCATTTTAAAAAGATTTAAAATGCTAGAGTAACCTAATGACGACTAAGCCATGCCTTGTTTATTGCTATCCTTAATCCATCGTTAACCCTAGGTACCAACGTCATTAATCTTTAATGACTTGTTGGATGATATTGCCGCTTAGGTTTATCACACTGTGTTAATTAATAATTTTGATTCACATGATTTTGCGTGAAAATGTGTGTGTGATTTGATGATGTGTGTGTGAAAATAAAAGGGGTGGGTTTAGTAAGAGAAACCCATAGTGGGGGTTATGTTTTAGACGGGAGCAAGCGAGGTAGTCCTCAGTGGGGAGGCTATCTCTGGGACGCTACTCCTCGTAGGAGGGTAGCTATTGAAGATGCTTGCTCCGGTCGTATAAGGACCGGTTCATGTGCCGTCTGGCCTAGCACACAGTGCAACCACGAGGCCCTATTATGGGTAGGGTTTGGAACCACACCCTACTAGTGATCGCCCGGTACCACCAGGAGGCAGGGAGTTGCAATCGGAAGCCAGGAGAAGATCTTGACGATGTTGGCGTCGGATCCGGCAGGTGGAAGTGATTGGCTTTGGCCATGTTTATGTTTATATGAAGCCCCTGGTCGCGGATTTTCCGAGGTGGTACCGTGGAGACACTAGGCAGGTACGGGACCATTTGTGTGTCTTTCCGACCCACGACGGTGGGGAGGTCTGGCACCCCTCGTGGGGAAAGTGTACAGCCTCTGCAGAGGATAAGAATCTATCCGGATAGCCGTGTTCCACGGTATTGGACAAAGCGAAAGCCATGGCCACACAATGATTAGTTTTTCTGTGTGAGTTATCCTTGGCGTGCGTGTTTTCGGAATAACGCCGGTTTGGAGCCGTGTGCTGGTTTCCTGCCAGCGTTAAAAATTGGGAACTGGCGGGAAGGATTTATTCTCCCCCAGGGCCACAACCCCACTAAATCTTCATCAATCCTGACTTAGAGTTTCGCAAAATCGTTTTGGTTTCAAATCAAACCCCTGCATTGAAAATTGGCTTTTCGGCCGATCAATGAAAACCCCAGCCTATTCCTTGGCAATATCCTTGCATATGAGTCACCCTTGTGTTAGGACTTGCTGAGTACCTTATGTACTCACTCCCCATCTCAATCAATCATTCAGAAGAAGAAGCGGAGTACGACTTTCAAGCCGATGGCGAAGAAGACTAGGGTCGTCCCGCGCAAGTTTGCCTGTGGAGTGGATCCGCTTCTGCCGTCCGTTGCGTAGAATAAGTGTGGCATTGCCTCTTCCCGGCAATGACCCTTGTGATGTAATGTGTTCAGTTGTAAGGCCTATGGCCATGTTAAAGACCTTTTATGTAACCAAAAGGCTTGTAATGAGCTTCGGTAATAAATAAAGGTATGTTCTCTGAAATGCCAATCTGTGAGAATGGCCGTATCAGCGACTGATCCAGGGACTGATACGGTGTATTCAAGTACCTCAGAAAATGGGGTATGACACAATCCTTAGCCACGTCGCTAATCTCTCGCCCCCCACCCTCCCTAGCCATGGACACATGTGTTCGCCGACGGTGAAGATGTCAGCCCCGGCCAGATGAGATGAGGATGGGGATTTGGGAGGCGGTGCTCCGGTAGAGGAAGACGATAGGCGTGGACGGGATCAAGGCGAGGTCAGTGCCATCGTGGGTGCGCCGGGCCGGCTCACGCAGATGGACGGCGGCGGAGACCAAGCGCGCATGGGCGGCGATGGATACTGGGCGCTCGCGGGCTGATGCAGGACACGCGGAAGGGGCGCGCTCGTGGGCTGAGGCAGGACGCGTGGAAGGGGGGCGCTCCAGGTCTGCAGAAATGTGGCCCGCACGCTCGACTACCGCGCCCGCTCAACTCAGGCCAAATCCATCGCCACCTTGCCTCCTCCCTCGCCGGTATGCACGCTCAGTCTTTCGCCGCCGTCTTCTCACCACCCTTCCGGCCTCACCACTCCTGCTCCTCCCCCCTCCTCACCGCTGCGCACGAACCTCGCCCCCCATCTAGAGCCCTCCTCCGGCGAGGCCAAACGCGGCTCATCTTCCCCGGCGAGTCGCCGAACCAGCGAGTGCCGTGGTGATGCCTTCGTTTTAGAATCTGCCATGCTGGAAGGACACCATTCATCACCCTCCACCAAAACACTCGCACCTTCGGCAGAACGTCCATCTTCCAGATCTTTTTCCACACATCTTCTACTGAGGAACTCTTGTCGGAATATATTCAAAGGCTTCTTTTGTTGATCGACCAATCGCAGTAGGGAGCCCCAAATATCTTTCTGCCAAGGCCTCACTTTGAATTTCCAGGCCATTCTGAACTGTATCTTTCATATCATCCGTGCAGTTGCTGCTAGAAAACACCGCAGACTTATATCGGTTTACCAGCTGGCCCGAGCCCCTACTATATATCTCCAGAATATCCCGAAGTCGGTTAGTCCCTCTCTGCGATGCTTCTGAGAAAACAATACAATCATCCGCAAAGAGAAGATGCGATATCTAGGGAGAGTGAATACCCACTCGGACACCCCTCGCGATATGCATTGGGCCAACCGCCTTGAGTAGACAAGATAGGCGCTCCGAGCACAATAAGAAAAGGTAAGGTGATATTGGATCACCTTGCCTAATTCCCCTTGTAGGCTAGAAACGCTCCAACAAAACACTATTAATACGAATGGAAAAAGAACCGACGACATGCATCTCATGATTTAAGTGCACAACATAAGCAACCAAAACATTATCCGTGATCAGGCGGCCCGGGACGAAAGCACTTTGCTCTTTAGCAATGATCTCATCAAGAAACACTCTTAGTCTATTTGCCAAGACTTTAGAACCAATCTTATATATAACATTGCATAAAGATATTGGTCGAAAATGTTTAATCTCCTGCGGATTTCCTAGATCCAGGGATGTGGCCGGCGACTTGTGGCCTAGGTGGGGAATTCAACGGGCGCGCAAGGAGGAAACCTAAAATTTTCAGATACTTACATTTTGTTCCCACGTGTCAGGACCTTTGGATTTGAAGCCAGACAGACCCCCACGGCACCACGCGACGAACCATTGAAACCTGACATGCATGCTCATCTGTCGACGGACACAGAGTCACATTCACATAATCCTGTTGCTGATTGCCTGATATACAGTTCTACATGATACTTACTGACGCTAAACTGAGATTCTACTTTGGTCCGTTGCTGATCATCCGGTCCGTGTAAGCAGCTCATATGCACGCCCCTCTTTTTTAAGTCACATTCATCCACGACATGAGCGTTATTAGAGTCATATGAGTAATATTTCGAAGCAATATGCATGAAAGAGTTTAGACATCCGATCCAGTGCGGGTATAATTTGGTTCCTCCGATCCGTCCGCCTCCCTGCTTATATATTCCCTGAGATTGTCTAGCTCACTGTCTGTTTTGTACGCCACGATTCGCTCACCAAGCTCTTTTTTGTCCCAGCGGCGCTCGTCCTACCGAGTGGGAGCTCACCAAGCTCTGAGCTTGGGCGCAAAGTCAAGGAGGTCGATGGCACCTATGTTATATGTTGATAAGGTCGCAATTATCGGAGATCACACGCTTCTGACTTCATGCAGATTATCTGTGATTAGCACTACCATTCAACACGAATGAGATTATCAAAACCTTAATGTGTATACAACGCAGAAAGAAAAAGGTGACACATGTGCACCGTGGTATGCACGCCCGGGTTAGCTGAACTACAAAAGAAAAGGAGAATTTAGCCGGTTCCTGTTTCAAACCCTAACATCAGCGGGGCACCTGTCTTCTTTTCTTAAGTGAACGCCAGAGCTCCCAACCAAATTTTAGGCAAAAAACAAAAGGAAATAAAACTGCCTATGAAGTTTTCATATAGGAGTATACATCATGCATCAATAAACTGAATAGTATCATGTTCTGAATCATATATAAATGAACCATGCTGATGAAGCAGATGACAAGATGATCTTATATTTATTTATTAGAGACTGAAAGGACACGCTTCATATACTCTAGTCTTTAAGAATTATATGGAAGTACAATGCATGCATGGCCTATGTTCTCCGGTTGCTCAGTTTGTCCACAACTACCATGCCCACTAGTACATCCATTTCAGAGCTTGTCAGCTGAAAACCTTCTTTCTGTTTCTCAGTCTTATCATCACAGCTAGCAATCATTGTAGGAGCAGAGAAAATAATATTTAAGCATGCGACGACTCAATTTCAACAAGATCTAACAACATGTAGCAACTGGCATCAGCAGGAACAACAATTTTTTGACTTCAAAGGGGATAGTTGCAGAGTGATTGAGTGAAGAACTATCTGAAATCCTCTCATGTGCAGTTTTGTCTGCCATGTATCAACCAGAAACTGACAGAAGCAAGAAGGTCAATTCTGTCAAAGAATCTACTACACATAAAACATTCAGACATCAAAAGTTAGAACACAAGGAAATGGGAGTAAGCTAATTTGTATTACATCCTCAACAAGGTCGATGCTGAAACGCAGGGAACTTGATTCCAAAATCCATGCTGTTCCTCCAAACAGAAGAACAACATTTCTGCAATTATAACCTACCCACAATGTCCCTGTTCACATGGTGTGCGCTATATACAGTGACTGGAATCAAAATTACAAGTTTTCCTAATAAATTAGAGGATACTACCTCTTTCTACTAAGGAGCTAAAATGATTGAGCTAGATGCTGCTGTTCTATCCTTCCAGAGAATCAAAATCTGCAAGGATCAGGAAACGTTACGTTGATTTCTCCGCCAATTCATCGATCGTTGACGAATTGACAGAGAAGCCATCGAGGAAGTCGCTGTCAGAGTCAAGCTGCAGCTCTTTGAACATTGCCATGACCTGTATCATCGTTGGCCTCCGGTTTGGCCGATCGTCCAAGCACTCGCATGCTATCTTCAGATACTGATAGAGCTCAGCTTCCCCTGACTTGGTCTCTGCCAGTGTGGGATCAAAGATCTCATTGCTTCTGTTCTCCTTAACCATCTGCTTCACCCAGCCAACAAGGTTGTTGTCTCCAAACTCTGCCGGATCAATCGGCTTCTTCCCCGATATGAGCTCCAAGAGCACAACACCATAGCTGTAGACGTCTCCCTTGGTCGTGCACCTGAAACTTTGGTAGTACTCCGGTGGCACATACCCTGGCGTGCCGGCGAGTGTGCTCACACTCAGGTGTGTATCCAGTGCATTCATCAGCCTCGCCATCCCGAAGTCCGACACTCGGGCCTCGAGGTTGTTATCTAGAAGCACATTGCTTGACTTCATGTCCCGGTGAATAATGTGGGGGATGCAGCTGTGGTGGAGGAAGGCGAGGCCCCTTGCTGAACCAATGGCGATCGTCTTCCTAGCTGCCCAGTCAAGCTTCACACTGTCTTTGGTCTTGTCATGCATCACAACATCAAGACTTCCATGCTTCATGTACTCATACACGAGGAGCCGCTCATCACCGATCTTGCAGTACCCAAGCAGCGGCACGAGGTTGCGGTGCTTGATCTTGCCGATGGTCTCCATTTCTGCGGTAAATTCCCTGTCACCCTGGCCTGTGAAGTGGATAAGCTTCTTGATAGCAACAACGGCGCCATCCTTGAGCTTGGCCTTGTACACCTCGCCAAACCCCCCTGAGCCAATGAGGGCCTCAGTACTGAAGCCATTGGTAGCCTCCAGGAGATGCGCAAAGGTGAGCTTCCTCAGTGGCTTCTCAAATGTGGCCACATTGATGCTCAGCGGCTCAGGGACACCGGAAAGCTTCCAGCTTGTCGTGCCAGATGTTGGAAGGCTTTCAATGTACCAGGTTCTCAACTCTTCAGTCTTGTGGCTCCTCCTGAGCTTGCAGAGAGTGACTAGCAGCAGGAGCAGTATCAGCATAGAGAGCGCAATTCCGACAAGGATGCTTGCTCCAATGGCCTTTCTCCTCCCATTAGGTGAAGCCAATGTGTCGCCTCCTCGCCCAGGATCATGGCCACAAGGAGGTAAAGGGATGCCACAGAGGGCAGAGTTGTTCGCATACCGGTCCTGAGGGAACGTGGTGAGCTGGCCGGATGAAGGGATTGGACCGGAGAGATTGTTGTTGGAGACGTCAAAATCGGCGAGGGAGCTGAGGCCGCCTAGTCCAGGGGGGATGCCGCCGGTGAGATGGTTGTTGGAGAGATCAAGTGCTTCAATTGACTTGAGCTCTGAGAAGTCATATGGTATGGTGCCATTGAGCTCGTTGTGCCCCAGGTTGAGGACCTGCAGATACATCATCTTCCCAAGGGTCGCCGGGATTGCGCCGGTGAGGCCATTGTAGGAGAGGTCGAGGAATATCATGCTCCCGTTGCTGCTGAACTTGTACACCGTCGTGCCGGTGTATATCCTTGTGAATGGACAGAGGTGCACGGCCGGGAACGCGGCCAGCCTCTCTGGCCGAATGCCGAAGAACTCGAACAGCACGCCGGCACCGGGGCAGATGTTGCCAGCCTCGTTCCGGAGGAATGCAAACTGCTTTCCTGACACGACCCCCCCCCCCCCCCCCGCCCCCCCCAGAACGAGCCCTGCCTGACTAGCCAGCTCCGGCGGTATGGTGCCGGTGAAGCTGTTGCTGTTGAGGTCGAGCCATATGAGGTTGTTGCAGTAGCCGAGTTCGGCCGGCACATGGCCCGAGAGCTGGTTCTCGTTGAGCTGCAGGATGGCGAGCTTCTGGAGGTTGCCGAACCCCGGAGGCAAGCTCCCGATGAGGCGGTTGCCGGAGAGCGAAACCCAGATGAGGTTGGTACACTTGGTGATGGAAGGGGGGATGCAGCCGGTGTAGTTGTTGTAGCTTATCACCAGTGTCTCCAGTGTAGTGCCATTGGAGCAGAACATGTCCGGTATATCACCGGACAAGCCATTCGCCCATATGACAAGATCAATAAGCTTCGGCAGCGCCATTATTTCAGTTGGGATGTTGCCAACCAGCAGGTTGAAGCTGAGATCAATGGACTCAAGGTTGGCGCAGTTACCGAGAGACGGTGGCACCGTGCCATTGAGGAAATTGTTGGGCAGCAGCAGCTTCCGCAGCGATGGCAGCGATGAGCACAGGTCTGCCATTATCTCCCCGTCGAGCTTGTTGGACCCGAGGTCGATCACCTCCAACAAGGGGCAACCGGCGGCGAGCACCGGCAGTGGGTTCGGCCCGGTGATGTTGTTGAAGGAAAGCCGCACCGTACGGAGCGAGGAGATGGTGCTGACGATGGTGGCCGCGAAGTTGCCGGAGAGCTGGTTACCGCCAAGTTCGAGCACCTCGAGGGACCGGCACTTGTCAAAGCTCGCCGGCAAGCCACCAGTGAGCCTGTTGCTCGACAGGTCGAGGTCAACAATGGTGCCGCACAGCTGGCTCAGCTCGTCCGGTATCGTGCCAGAGAGCTCGTTGCCGGCGAATGCCAGCCGCCGCAGCGAGGAGAAGCCCGACAAGAACGTCGGTATCGGGCCGGCGAGGAGCTTGTTGCCGGACATGTCGAGCGTCTCAAGGCGGCGGCAAGAGGCGAGGCTCGGCGGCAGTCTGGTGCTGCTCAGGCCATTGTTGGACCAGTCCAGCACGGTGAGGTTGGCGCACCCGCCGAAGTCGTACGACGACACGTCGCCGGTGAAGTTGTTCCCGGCGATGCTGAGGTGCGTCAGATTGGCCATGATCAGCCCGGCGGGCAGCGCGCCGGACATGAGGTTCCAGGACACGTCGAGCACGGAGACCGCGCTGCACGGCGCGAGCTCCGGCAGCCTCCCGGTGAAGTGGTTCGCGGAGAGGTTGAGGTAGCGCATGCCGTGGCAGCCGGCGAAGGAGTAGTTGAGCAGGCCAGCGTCGGCCAGGCGGTTGCGCGACAGGTCCAGCGACCGCAGCGACGGCGGGAACGGGAACCCGCCGCCGGCGAGGGTGTTCCTCGACAGGTTCAGGGACCGCAGCACGGCGCACGGCGCCAGGAACGCCGCGGGGAGCGTCCCGTTGAAGGCATTCGAGGAGACGTCCACGTCCACGAGCGCGCACGCCGCGGCCGCAGAGTGGGAGAGGTTACCGTACAAGGCATTGCCGCTGAGGTCGAGGACCTGGAGCGCCGGGAGCGCGAGGAGCGCGTCGAGATGGAGCTCGCCAGCGAGCGCCATGCCGCTGAGGTTGACGGCCACGACGCTCCCGTTGGTCGGCGGCGAGCACGAGGCGCCGGCCCACGTGCACGCCCCTGCGCCGCGCACCCAGTTCCCGAGCAAGCCGCGCGGGTCGTCCGCCACCGACGCCCGCCGGAAGGCGAGAAGCGCCGCCGCCTCCTCCTCGGCGCTGGCAATGGCGGGTACCGCCGCCTGAAGCAGCAGCACCATCGCCACCAGGAAGCAACCGGCGGACGGAGAAGAGGCGACCATGGCTCACAAGGCCAACTGGAGTTCTTGGACGTACGGCTTCACATGATGTCCGTGTAGTTAATTCGTTCCCTGCAAATTTGCATCATTCAGGATTGCAGGCACAAGAACTCACTTCAACAAAAAATTGCAGCTCGAATTGCTTCTAGAAAATCACAAGCAAAAGGAGAGACAATTGTAAGGGAAAGCACCCATGCCAAGAACGCTTGAAGAATCTGACACGGTGCAGGAAATGCAAAACTCTTGACTCAGGCTGCACACCCCACCCAAAATAGGGACAAATTTTCCTCAACCGATCCACATAATGCCTCAACCAATCTTAGTTTGGACCAAAGAAACCACCCCAATCATGATATTCATGACCAAAGAAACAAGTACAAGCAGAGCGAAGCCGGCACGAAGAGGATGATGCTCACCTTGCCCATTTCGGATTAACAAAACCTTGCCGAGCGCGGTCAAACTTGGGATTTGATTCCCCCGGACCCGGAGCACGGCTTTATATTTAGCTCTTGGTTAGAATGGTTATACAAACAAATATATAATATAATATTTTTGCAAGGAAATACATCTTAGTACTTTTGTTTGAATATCTTGAAAACAAGGCATAATGTGTACATTTAATTTCAAGTAAGTATTTGATAAATAATGTCCTTGAAAATAAAATCTTGTGTTCAGTTAGCAAGTTAGCATTATAGATCTTATTAGTATAGTCCATGCCGGCCGTACGTGTGATAGTGAAATTGAAGGATGAAAAATATATATCAGCCGCCGGCACCCTTAGTGTCAACCAACACAGATGGCCGGTACTAGAGCCTAACTAAAAATTTCAGTCGTACAAAACGACAATTTTCTCCTTTTCTTGGGAAGGACTTGAAATAATATCAATAATTGTCACTCAATCAGGACTATTAATTTTTGCTCTACTACATGGAGGCCAAATATGCTTACTGTTCACTTGTATAACTTCGCCTGATTGCACTTGCACAACATATAGAGTGATCAAAATATTGTATATATCACATCATCTCACGGCGCAACCGCTCAAGTCCTGTGCATGGAGTATTTTATATGTAGCAGCTTAAAAAACAAAGGGAGATTTATATCACATACAACCAATGCATCACAGCCTTATTTTTTAATTTGGTTGCTTCTGTTGATTTTGCTGATTGAGATATGAGAATTGTTTATGTGTGCTCGCCAAAAAAACTGATTGTTTTATGTGAAGGCCCAAAAAACCCTGATGAGTTGGTTTGTTCTTTTGTTATTTCATATTTGGTTGTGACAATAGTAGTAGATAAGGTGACATATGGCAATGTATAAATGCAACTCTGGAACCGTAGCATCTAGATATTGTTAGCTTTATCATAAAAAAGCAGCCTTCAGTACGCCATGTAAATGGTCACTGATAAAATTATATTTAGTTTGTATGATACGTTATACGCAGTGATTGCACTGAAGTAAGATAGGAAGATGGATGTCCGCGTTTGCAAGTTACCAACTGGGCAATACAAACTAATAGCCATGTTTCGTTCCTCATCTGAACCGAACGGGGAGACCAGTATGTTTTGCAAATATGCATAGGTGAGGATGGCATGTGCATAGGTGTTCCTATAGGGAAACACCTTGAAGCGTCAGGCAACTTCCCATCCGGGCAGTGATTGCACTGAAGTAAGATAGCAAGATGCATGGATGTCCACGTTGGCAACTTACCAACTGGACAGTGCAAACTAATCTATTCATGCATTCACTTCCCATCCGAGCAGTTACAATAAGATGGTAGACGGATGATGGATCTGTGAAAGCTTTCCATCCAGGTACGTCAAGTCCTGCTCATCGGCCTTTTTAGCTAAAGTCAAGGAGGTCGGCAGGAAAGATGGAACCTATAGCCCTATAAAAAAAAATATCAATAAATAGTGCACAGTAAAGTGGTAGGAAATTTGATAATTTAGCATAAAAAAGGCTCACTAGAGTTCTATCTTGGAAGCAATCCGGGTTGCTTTCCAGTATAAGTTTTCCACTTCCTCGCCCAATTCTTCACATGGAAGAAAATAATGGAACAATTATAAAATTACAAAAAAAAAAGAATCCAACAAAACACAAAGAAATACCTATACACTCCAATTCGTAATAAACTCTCTTCTGCGTCTTCTTATTTGGACATTGCTTAGGCAAGCAAAAAGTAAGGTTTAGCACTATCATAAAGATTTTATTAATCCACACTATCAACAAATACAAACCTTCTCATGACTTGTGTCCCTGGAATTCTCCTTGGACTTGATATGTGAGGCCTTGGGTGTGAACCATTAAAATCACTTTGATTGTTCCTTGACCGCTGGAGGGTCTTCACATGAGGAATGCGGGTCAGCTGCGCTTCTCTTCAGTGCATCGACGGCCTCTGGAGTTTCCATCAATGTGCATTAATGCTCTTTGATGTCACCTTAGCTCACTGCAATAAGAAAGGAAAGAACCATTTACTCACAAATGACACTAGCCATTATAGTTGCTGAAAGCAGTTGGTTATACTCCCTCCGTCCCGCGTTGATCTTCATATAAGTAGAAGAGAAAAATTTCACATTGATCTTCATATGAGGTGGGGGGGACAATTAAAAATATGTAGGGGACCATCCAATTTATGTGGAGACCTAATGGCATGTTAGATACTAGTTGGTTAGGAGTATATTATGAACCACTAGATTTAATATATTTTTATGCTCCTTGGTATTGATGCATAGACCTTTATGTGAAGATCAACGTGGGACGGAGGGAGTAGTAGCTTCTCAACATTTAGTCAACTTAGTCACAAAAAAAAAACATTCAGTCAACTCCATGACCTTTGCCATGATATTCCAAAATTCTCTCTGTCATACCCCATTTCTGGAATATGTTGTGCATCCTGTATCAAAAGCATACTTCGAATTGGTAAATAAGCATAATACCTGAGATAGGACCCTTAGCGGCGGTACGACAAGGAAATATCCAAGTCCAACCAACCAGCTAACGGTGAAGCAGACAGCGGAAACCTTGGCCCAAAGCCACAAGCACACTTGAGAGGCAGAACCGAAAACCCAAACGTCGTCGTCTTCTACGAAGTCTTATCCTACTAAACCAACAATCGCAAACGCGTGAGTACATAAGGTACTCAGCAAGCCCTACACTACACAAGGGTATATAAACATGCATACTTGGTCTTAGCAAGGAGCAGGCTTTATAGTTCATTTGCAGAAAGCAAACTTTATGCAGGGTTCACTAAAGCAAGACAAGGATTCATAGGTAAAACAGGGAATTGATTGTCAATATTTTAGTTGGTTGGCCCTGGGGGAGTATGGAGCCTTCCCGCCAGTTCCCAAGTTTTAGTTAGGCCTTCTGACCTCAAGGATCATACCGACCCGGCACACTTGCCATCACTTCCAAAACACGGGCTGACTACAACCCACTCACACGCCAAGGAAAGAGAGAAGTGGCTAATCCATACGTGCGTAACAATAATGTGTCATATGCCGTGACAACGTCCATCCGGATGAATTTTACACTCTGCAGAGGTTGTACATCTTTTCCCACGGGCTATGCACTCTTGTACGGAGAGTAACATAACGCCTAGTCCATATCCTCCGAGTAGTCTCACAATTCCACCACGAAATCACACCCAGGGGCTTGTGACATGAAAGGTCACACACTGGCACTGTACGCCTGTAAAAAGGGTACGTCATGCTCCTGTAACAAATAGCAGGATCCTGTAACATATACCAGGACGGGCGGCACTCCCGTAACCTATAGCGGGTTCCGCGAGCCGGATCATAGGTACGTTTCCTATGTCCTTTTCCTGAGCTTTCGTTGCCTCGACTGGCCTCCAGATGGCATTTGCAAGAATACCAGGAAGATAGGGTAGGTCCTTCCCATAGGGGTTCCGTGGTTGTACGAGAATTATTATGTTAACGGGCGTCAGAACCGGTCCTTATATGGCCGGGCAAGCACCATATCCCACACTAGGGGCCTATAACACTAACATCCATTCACTAGTGGCCCTGCCCGCAATCCAACCCATCCCATCATCACCGCTACCATCAACATCATCACCTAACACAGTTGTGCTACTCCCAAACCCATTATATATCACACACACCACCAAACTCATTTAACACAGTTGTAAAACATATATGTGTGTAAAGTGTAGCAATGTAGATACATTGCAGGGGTCCTAAGCATTCTAGTAGCAAGGTAAAGTGCCATCATAGGAACGATGGAACTATCCTAGGGTTATCAAGGTGACAGGTAAACAAAGGAGTAAACAAGGATTCAGATATTAACGCCCTAGTAACCGACATCAATATCAATAAGCAAAATAGGTCCATAGCTACACAAGCAGTAAAATAGCAAGTAATGCATAATACTAGAGTAGGCTCTATAGGTGCATTGCGAAAACAGTAGGTTCAATCATGATCAAGGAGAGGTAGAGCTTGCCTTCACTAATTAGTCTTCTTCTTCACGTTCTCGTAATCCGGGTCCTCAGGTCCTTCCTAGAAGCTTGTATCTTCTGACTCGTATGTCGAGGTCGATGTCTTCAAGTTCTTCGTCGAAGCTCGTCCTTGAAGCTTGTATCTTCTGGATCTTCCTTTAGTTCTTCCTCGAATCCCGCGTAAACTAGCGTATAAAAAGATACCGTATAAACAACTACCGCAAAGGAAAACAAGACCGAGAAGAACCAGACAAGATCCAATTAACTCCAAAAGAATCGATAGAATACCGGGAAAAGACAAAGGACACAATTTATGCATGATGCATTAGGTTTTACCTTAGGAGGATCTTATTATCTTAAGAGAGACTATTAGGGGTGATGCATAGAGCACTAGGGCTTTTGATGTAAATGAGAGATGCTAAACCATGATAAATGCATGCGGGAAGGTGTAGGTGGAAAGGGCGTGTGTATGTGTTTGATGTACGTTGGCAGCATTACGGCTTTATATAGGTCGTAACCTATATAAAGGTTCATGCAACAAACGTACTAGTGCAAGGTGTGTCACTTTAATTACCTACTTATATTAGGTTATTAACTAATGGTGATTAGCTATTAATTACTTACTAAATTGATTAATTACTAAGGTTATTCCACTAATTATTTGTCATGAACTAAGCGCATGACGATGGCACGTGTACGTGATTATGCATGACATGGATGCATGGTTGCGAATAAAGGACAAGGATCAATCGATAAGATCAACTAGCAATTAAATAACGATGAACAATAGATCCAATAAGCTCCAGTGAAAGGACCACATAAATACGAGAATAGCAATAAATAATAGAGCTCGGTAAGGATCGGTGGTAATCAATAGACTAAGATTGATTGAGCGACGATTGAATTAGGTTTTGGGTTGTAAAAGAGTTGCGATGAAAGATGTTGCTAGGTTATGATATATAGCGGTGCGACAAGATTGGATAAGCTCGTTGCCAAAAGATAAACGAGCATTGATGTGCGAGCTCGACATCACATGATTTATCGGCATGGGATTTAGGGTATTAGGTTTTATGGCGATATAACATGAAATATTGGGTAGGTTTACTGCTAGCGAGTGAGGGTGTATGTGCGACATACAAAGTTAAGGCGGAAAGATGTATTGCGATGAGGAGGGTACTAGGATGTGAGGCAAAGAGATATTGCGTGACTGGTTAGGTTCAACGTTAGACGATAAAGCGGGTAGCTACAACATGCGAGATTGACGTTGCATGAAATGGCGATAGGAAGAACATCAAAAGAGGGAAGGTTTTATGGTATTGACAGTTTGCTGGCCCATTATAGAGCTCCAAGAGTAGTACCAAAGGGTACTACGCGTTTCTACGAACGCATGGGCGCAAGAATCGCCCAAAACAGAGCTACGGTTGAAAAGATATAAGGATTTAAAGGTTCTAGGGGCTTACATGCAATTACAGAAACATACCGAGGGCATATCTGTAATTACCAAAAGGATTTAGGGACTGAAAAGTAATTACAGAAAGTTTTGGGGACCAATCTGTAATTACAGAAAAGTTTAGGGGCTTCGGTGCAAAAAGACAGGGGCTAAAATATAATTACAGAAAAGTATAAGGTCGTTTGTGTAAAAATACAGGACCTAAACAGAAATAGAAATAAGATCAGGGGCTTATCTGCAAGAATACAGGGGCTGGGATTTTCTGGAGTTTTTGGGTTTATTTTCCTATTGGAAAAACATGTGGACCGAGTCCACGGTCTCGTGGACCAGATCTGGGCTCGGGTTCACGAGTCTACGGTGGACCGGATCGATCTGGATCGTTGGATGGGAGATGGAGGGCCAGGATTTAATGAAGCGAAGGGGTACGCGGGATCTAATCCTGGCCGTCGATTTTGGTTTGAGCGGCTCAGAGCGAAGGGCGGCGGTGCGCGGCGGCCGGCGGCGTCGGGCGCGGCGGCGCCATGCGCAGGCTCACCGGAGCTCCGCGTCCCGGCGCTCCGGTGGGCCAAAATCGACGCGGAGGGGCTTGAGAGAAAGCGGAGAAGACGGAGAGTTCACCTCGAGGGCGTGTCAACGTCGCGTGTGGGCGGGGGCGCGTCTGCGGCAGCGGGGAGCGAATCTTGGCGACGACGCTCGACGGGGAACGGGAAGGAGAGCGGCGAGTCGTCTTTGCGTGGGTCGAGGAGGAGCGTGGTGACGCGGTGAAGACGTGACGCGCGTCTGCTTGGCTAGGCGCAACGCAGAAACGACCCGCGGCGAGCGAGGGCGGCGGCCCGCGACGGTGCTCGGTGGGGATGGTGCTCCGGGGCGTCTCGAGCTCGAGGAGTGGGTGTGGACGGGGAGACGGAGCACGGTGCAGCTAGCGCGTGAGGATGGAGGCGGGCATCTCGCCGGAGCAGGCGGATTTGAGGGTGGCCGGCAATGGAGAAGAAAAGGGGAAAAGCAAAAATTGGGGTGGTCGGAAGCTTGGGGAGGGAAGAGACGAGCGGGGAAAGGACGAGGAGTGTGTGGCGCTTCGTTTCTTATAGGAACATGGGAGAGAGAGAGGTCGGACAGCGCGGTCATGGTCGTCGGTCTTCGGTCGCCGGTCCTTGGCTCTGAAGATCGACGGGACGCGATGACATAGCAGGAGATGGGCGGCCATGTGTGTGACGGAAGCTCGGCGTGGCTACAGGGGCGGCGATGGGATGGGACGGGGTGACGCTCACCCGGGGATGACGTCGAGCCGACGAGCTTCACATGGCGGCGGCACGGGCGGCGCAGGTCGTCTTGACCGGAGGAGAGAGAAGGGGCTGACGGGCGGGGTCCGCTCGTCAGTGAGACAAGGAAGGGAGAGGGCCTGATGGGCTGCTGCCGGGTTTAGCTGGGCCGAGGAGAAAGGATGCGGCCCACTGGGATTTCTCAGAAAAGGAAGAGGGAGAAGGTGCGTGCTGGGCCGGACTGGACTGAATGGGAAGGGTGTGGAGGAGAGATTTGGCCCAGGGAGGTTAGAGGGAAAGAAAAAGGTTTAGCCTTTTCACTGGGATTTGAGTTTGATCAAATTTGAATGGAGATTCAAATTTGAAAAGGAACTTTAAAAAGAGCAAACACATAAAATAGAACAAGCACCAAAAATGCATATGGTGGACTTTGTGCAAATTTAAAAATTCAAAGGTTTAAAATTCGAGATGAACTTGCTAGAGATTAACATATATTTGTTTTAATTTGTTATAAATTCCAAAGTTCAAACTTTTAGTGAATTTTAAATGAAGACAAACACTTGAGCACTATTTTAATATTTGTAAATTTCATATTCTAACTAGGTTTTAATTTATTTAGTGCATTTTGTTTTGAAAAAAATTCATGGAAAGATAAGAGTTAGAACAAAAATTTAAATTTTTAGCGATTTTTATTCCTTTTGAACGCTTTGAAATTTTGGGGTGTTACACTCTCTTAAATGAATTGATCCGTGTGCTTATATTACTGATCTATTGTGCCGGTAGCACCTGATATATTCTCCATCGCGTGGGCTGCTCGACCTGAGGTGAGGATCAACAAGACGTGGGCAATAAGGCACTTTGGAGCGGCAGCTGAAGTCGCAAAGCCCGACGACACCCTGGCCCAGATCAAACCCATCATCCTTCAGTACGTCCACCATGTAACACCCTGTATTTTGAAATCATGTCAAAATTCACTCCAATTTTGATTTTTCTTAAATAACTAAAACTTGATTAAACTACTTGGAAATGCTTTCGAAACCAAGCTTGCACAAGTGAACATTGGCATTTGTTTTATTGGTTCTTTGTTTGTTCCTCTCTTGAATTCAAACTCTTTTGAACCTCTTCTAAATCTTTAAATATAAATCCTTGTTTATATTTAAACCACCCTTGTCACTCCTTGTCCCAATCTATCCCTTTATACCTAAACCAATTAATATTGGTTTATAAGAGCTAATTTATTACCTGCCAATTGATTAAGCTGCCACGCTTTGGGCTTTTTCTTAAACTAACTACCTAATGTCGTTTGGGCTAACTCCAAACCAACAAGCAGTTGGGCCCATGGTTTTGCTTACCGGTTTAAAAAAAAAGAAATCAGAGGGGACCGGTAAAACCGAAATTCACGAAATTTCAAAGATTTCGGCCGGTTTCGGTCTAATTTCGGCCAGTTTTTATGTCCAGTTTAGCTCAGATTTGTCAAACCAGTTCAATACTGGCCGAAACTTGGTGGGTGGATGACCGGTGGGTCCGTGTTGTGAAGTGAACCGGCGTGTGAGCCGAAGGCAAATTAATTTGCATGAATCAACTTGGGGATATCCATGGCGCCACCGCCTTCCTCGAGGGTGGAGAGAGAAAGCGAGAAGGAGGTCGTGGCGTTGTTGAAGGCCGCCGAATTTGGGTCCCCGCCGCCTTCTTCCTTTGCCAGAGCGCCGTCGCCTGCCCAATTCTCCTCCTAGGCATTGTTCTGTCAAATTATATATTCGCAGCGCAAAACACCAGTGACAGAATATATAGAGGAGGCCTCTATGCCACGTCACCAATCCGTGACTCATTTTCCCAACCAATCAGTAGTGGGCATACAAATTGTTCTTTCTCCTCACGCTACTATACAGATTTTTCCACCTCGGTGTCGAGCAGCTGTTCTTTCACCATACAGATTTTCCTCACCTCTCCTCTCTCTCTCTCTCTTTCTTTTCCTCTCACCCACGACGGCTCTCCCTCTCTTTCTCTCTCTACACCGGTCATGGCGCGCGCAGAGGCGAGCGGCGGCGGCCAAGGGCGAGCGGCGGCTGCGGGTGGCGGCCAAGGGCGACGGCGTCGTGCCACGAATCAGAGGCCTCCTCAATGGCGGCTCATCGTTGACATCGTCCGCACCCGGAGCCTTTTTCTTTTGCCTGTGGTAGCTTGAGCCTGTTCAGATCGACGGTGTCCATCATCTGCAACCACATCTTGTGCAAGTGAGCCTCGTATCTCTACTCCATCGATTTGTTGTTCCTTGATTTTTATTTTTTTTTTTTTTTTTTTTTTTTTTTTTTTTTGCAGTTGTGTGATTCGTGTGAGATTCTTCCTTCTATGTGTGCAGATCCAGAGCACGGCTTCCTCGACGGGGAGCTGCGGCCTGCAGACATGCTGCCAAGCAGACAAGCAGCAGCGGCAGCGGAACCTCGACGGAGGAACCAAATCGTTCCATGTGCACAGATTTGTGGCTCGTCGTTTGTCAGTACCACTCATGGTACAGAGGATGGAGGCCCAGAAGAACCGGCTCGGCCCCAAAGGAGTTCGAGGGCCCGTGTCGCCAACCCACGTGTTCGTGGCCCAGAGTGGGAGTGAGTAAGCCATGCCGAGTTGGCTGGTTCTGTAGCTGCCTATATAGGCGAGTGGCGTGAGTGAGTCGTTCATCATGTAACAGATAACTAAAACTACTTCTTCCTCCTCACGCAATACAGCTGCAACTCTGCTGTCTATCTCCTCCCAATTCCTCTTCTTCCTTCCTTCCCTTGCTCCAATCTTCTCCTCCTAGGGTTGTTGACATCTGGTATCAGAGCCACGGTCCACGGATCTGGACTTCTACCACCACCACTACACGCGGCAGGAAAAAATGGCGGGCGTCATCGATCCCAACATCAAGCTCGCGCTCGAGGCGCAAACGACGGCGTTCCTCAAGGAACTCGACAAGAAGTTCGCGATGCAGGACGCCAAGTGGGAGTCGCGGGTGAGCGCGCTGGAGGCGGCGGCGGCTTCTTCGACGGCTACTTCCTTGCCCAACCTCGACATCGAGACGGTCAAGTCCACCGTCGACGCAACCGTGATCGAACACATGGAGCTGCTGGAGTCCTCGGTGGCGGAGTGGATCGTGCAGTTCGAGGCGGCGGCGACGACGCGCGTGGCGGCGCTCGAGTCGGCCGCGGCGGCGTTCGAGTCCTGGAGGCTGCGCATCGAGTCCTCCGTCGGCGACATCGCTTCCTCCATCGACGCGGTGAGGCACGAGCTGTCCAAGCTCACCTCCAAGCAAGAGAAGGACGTGCGCACCGTCAACGCCTCCAAGCCAAGCATTCTGGGGGAGCACGAGTTGTTCGGGCGCCATCCAGAGTCGTCGTCAGCGCACCAGCCAGTCGGGGCTCAAGCCGACAGCCCCAATGGGCACCGCGTCGAAAAGAGTGCGTCTGATTCTGCTCATTCTCGTTTTACTACCCTGTTTGGTTCACCCGCGGAACGTTTTCCTCATCGAGCTGTTTCGGGGAACCACGGGGTGCATGTGGGGAAGTTGCCTAAAATTCATTTCCCAAAGTTTGATGGAGAAAATCCTAAGCTGTGGCGAACTAGGTGTGAAAATTACTTTGAGATGTACTCTGTAGATCCAGCAGTTTGGGTGAAAGTTGCTTCAATGCACTTAGAAGGGGTTGCTGTGCGCTGGGGCCAATCGATTGAGCGTCAGCTTCGCTCTGCTACCTGGGATGAGCTTTGCACGCTGCTGCTAGAGCATTTTGGTAGAGATCAGCATGAGCTGTTAATTAGGCAGCTCTTTCACATTCGTCAGACTGGCTCCGTTCAGGATTATATTGATCGTTTCTCTGAGCTAGTTGACCAGCTTTCTGCTTATGAAACTTCTATTGATCCCTTGTATTACTCCACCAAGTTCATTGATGGGTTGCGTCCTGATATTAAGTCGCATATATTGGTTCAAAGACCCAAAGACTTCGATACTGCCTGTATTCTTGCTTCACTGCAGGAAGAGGCCGATTCGTCTCGAGCCAAGGAGTATCGGAAGCCGGATTCATCATCTCATTATCATGGCGTCCACCGTACTCCATTACCACTGCCACCACCACCCAGACGGGATAAATCACTGGGTGTGCAGGCTGGCGGCACTGATAAGAAGCCTCATGACTCTTCTCGGGCGTCGTCTCCTGTAGAAAAGCTGGCGGCGCTACGCGCATATCGCCGTTCACAAGGTCTTTGCCAGTTTTGTGCGGAGAAGTGGGTGCGAGGTCACAAGTGTGCCTCCACTGTGAGCTTACATGTGCCGCAGGAAGTGTGGGAATTGTTCCAATTATCTGAAGAACATCAGTCTCCAGATCATTCAGAGGAGGAGACTGATCAAGCCTTCTTACTGCTATCTCAAGAAGCTCTGTCCGGTAGTAACAAGACTAGAACTATCAAGTTTTTTGGGGAAATTCAGGGCATTCCACTGGTCATTCTCTTGGATTCTGGGATTTCTGCTTCATTCATTAGTGAGTCGGTGGCCAGCATGTTGACAGGGGTGTCACAATTACAGAAACACCTTAATGTCAAAGTGGCTAATGGTGGTGTTATGTCCTGTGTGGCTGAATTACCTCAGGCTAAATGGAGCATTAACAAGACAATGTTTACATCTGATCTCAAGGTTCTGCATCTACCTATGTATGATATGATTCTTGGTATGGATTGGCTGGAAAGCTTCAGTCCCATGAAAATTGATTGGTCAGAGAAATGGCTTTCTATTCCTTATAATGGTTCCTCAGTCCTGCTGCAAGGTACTGCTGTTCCTGTTCCTGAGTGTGCAGTAGTTGAGGTGTTCATTGTGACTGAAGCAGAAGTGGAGCTCTCTAATATGGTTCAGTTGCCACTGCCACCAGCAATTGAGGAGTTGCTGACTGAATTTGAAGATGTCTTTGCTGCTCCAACTGGTCTTCCAACTAGCAGAGCAGTTGACCACACTATTCCATTGATAGAGGGAGCTCGACCTGTCAATGTCAGGCCATACAGGTTCCCACCTGCACTCAAAGACGAGATTGAAAAACAAGTGGCAGAGATGTTGAAGAGTGATATCATTCAACCAAGGTCTAGTGCCTTCTGCTCTCCTGTCCTATTGGTTCAGAAGAAGGATAAATCCTGGAGATTCTGTGTAGATTACAGGCATTTGAATGCTCTGACTGAGAAATGCAAATTTCCTGTTCCCATTATTGATGAGCTGTTAGATGAGTTGTCTGGATCTTGTTGGTTTTCAAGCCTGGACTTAACTGCTGGATTTCACCAGATTCTGCTTAGTCCTAGTGATGCTTTTAAAACAGCTTTTCAAACTCACTTGGGTCACTATGAGTTCAAGGTCATGGCATTCGGCCTTACTGGAGGTCCAGCTACTTTTCAGAAGGCAATGAACACTACTCTTGCTCCTTTGATCAGGAAATGTGTCTTGGTTTTCTTTGATGATATATTGGTGTACAGAAGAACTTATGATGAGCATATAGTCCACCTAAAGCAGGTGTTAAGGTTGCTGGCCTTGGACAAGTGGAAGGTCAAAATGTCCAAGTGTAAGTTTGCACAACAAAGCATTGCTTACTTAGGGCATGTGGTCAGTGCTGAAGGCGTGGCCACTGACCCATCTAAAGTAGCTGCCATTCAGAGTTGGCCAACTCCCAAGAATATCAAGGAGCTTAGGAGTTTTTTGGGTCTTGCTGGGTATTACAGGAAGTTCATCAAGCATTACGGCATCATTAGCAAAGTGTTGACCAACCTACTGAAGAAGACTACATTGTTTGTGTGGACTTCTGAACATGATACAGCCTTCTCTGCTCTCAAGCATGCTTTGTGTACAGCACCTGTCTTAGCACTGCCCAATTTTAGCAAACCTTTTTGTTTAGAGACTGATGCATGTGGGATGGGAGTTGGTGCAGTTCTTTTGCAAGCTGGCCATCCTGTTGCATTTATCAGCAAGGCCCTGGGACAGAAGAATATGGGCTTGTCTACATATGAGAAGGAGTACCTGGCTATTTTGACAGCAATCCAGCATTGGCGTTCTTATTTGCAACTAGCTGAATTTATCATCTACACTGACCATAAGAGCTTGGTTCAGTTAAATGAGCAAAGGCTACATACCCCATGGCAACAGAAAGTTTTTACTCAGCTGTTGGGGTTGCAATACAAGATTGTTTACAAAAAAGGGGCTGACAATGTGGTAGCTGATGCATTATCCAGAAGAGCTCCTAGTGACTCTGAAGAATTATTGGGAATCTCTATGGTGACACCTAGTTGGCTGGAGTTTGTCATTCAGAGCTACTCTTCTGATCCTATGGCTCAAAATTTATTGGCTGCTCTATCTATCTCTTCCTCTGCAGTGAACAATTATACCTTGCAATCTGGCCTTATTCGCTATAAAGGTCGAGTGTGGATTAGTAATGATCCAGAGCTTCAGAAAAAGGTAATTTCTGCTCTCCATGATACTCCTGTGGGTGGACATTCAGGAGTACCAGTTACTATGAGAAGAGTGAAACAGGTTTTTGCTTGGAAGGGTCTTAAGTCTGCAGTACATCAGTTTGTCAAGACATGTGTAGTTTGTTAGAAAGCCAAGCCTGACAGGTCCAAATATCCAGGACTGTTGTATCCCCTACCTGTTCCTTCTCATGCATGGGAGATCATCTCTATGGATTTTATCGAGGGTCTACCCAAGTCTGGTGTGGCTAACTGCATTTTTGTGGTAGTGGATAAGCTTACCAAGTATGCACATTTTATCCCAATATCTCATCCCTACACGGCACAAAGCATTGCCCAAGTGTTCATTGACCACACCTATAGACTGCATGGGTTGCCTGCGGTTATCATTTCAGACAGAGATTCGATTTTCACAAGTACCTTGTGGACTCAGTTGTTTAAATTGGGAAATACATCTCTGAATATGAGCTCTGCCTACCATCCGCAAACGGATGGCCAAACAGAACGTGTGAACCAGTGCTTAGAGACCTTTTTGAGATGTTTTGACAGTTCTTGCCCGAAGAAATGGAAGGCATGGATCCCTCTGGCTGAATTCTGGTATAATACCAGCTACCACTCTTCTCTCGGCCGTTCTCCTTTCGAAGTGCTCTATGGCCATTCTCCAAGACAATTGGGCATTCAAGTGGCTGATGCCTGTGCACATGATGACCTGAACAAGTGGCTTGCTGAGCGTGAGTCCATGACCAACTTGGTGAAACAACATCTGCTTCGTGCTCAGAACCGTATGAAGCAACAAGCAGACAAGTCTAGGTCAGAAAGATCATTTGAAGTCGGTGATATGGTTTTTCTGAAGCTACAGCCGTACGCTCAATCTTCCGTAGCAGCACGCGCTAACCATAAGCTCTCTTACAAGTTCTTTGGCCCGTTTCCAGTGGTTGAGAAGATAAGCCACAGTGCTTACAAGTTCTTTGGCCCGTTTCACCCGGTGTTCCATGTTTCACAACTGAAACCGTTCAACTCGCCCAAGGTTCAGGTAACTGAGACACTGCCTTCTGACGGTGTTGAGATGCAGGTGCCTTTGAAGATGTTGGATCAGCGTGTTGTCTCTCGTGGGGGTGCTGCTGTTCATCAAGCTCTAATTCGCTGGTCTCATCTGCCTGAAGAATTGTCCTCCTGGGAAGACGTCGAAGCTTTACATCAGAAGTTTCCTTTTGCGCCTGCTTGGGGGCAAGCAGGATTTCAAGGGAGAGGGGATGTCAGTACCACTCATGGTACAGAGGATGGAGGCCCAGAAGAACCGCCTCGGCCCAAAAGGAGTTCGAGGGCCCGTGTCGCCAACTCACGTGTTCGTGGCCCAGAGTGGGAGTGAGTAAGCCATGCCGAGTTGGCTGGTTTTGTAGCTGCCTATATATAGGCGAGTGGCGTGCGTGAGTCGTTCATCATGTAACAGATAACTAAAACTACTTCTTCCTCCTCACGCAAAACAGCTGCAACTCTGCTGTCTATCTCCTCCCAATTCCTCTTCTTCCTTCCTTCCCTTGCTCCAATCTTCTCCTCCTAGGGTTGTTGACATCGTTCCGTGCCATCGAGGTTATTCTTCCTTCCAAGCGGCAGCGGACCTCGAGGGCACGGCTTCCTCAACGGGGAGCCGCGGCAGAGCTCAACGGGCAAGGCGACACGGCAGGACCTTGACGGCAAGGTGGCACTGCAGAGCCCGACGGTGCCGGCATGCGCGGAAGAATCTCGACGGGAGTTCCAGGCGGCGGCGGGCATGGGCCCATCTATATTTTTTTTATAATTCGGTTTTTACTTGTAGCGACGGTTCACTTTGTTGACCGCCCCTACAGAGAAATGTGTTGCGACGGTTTACTGTACGCGCCGCTACAGACAGTGATCTGTAGCTACGCAAGCACAGCGACGGGCTGCTTAGACCGTCGCTACAGGCATTTTTGACCCGCCTCTACAAGCCTTTTTTGTTATAGTGCCACTGACTCGTGGGGCCATGGCCCATAGGTCAGTGACCTGAGTTAACGTCAGGTAACCCTGACGCATACGTCAGTATACTAAGTGTGCAAATTGCATTAACCTGAGTTGGTACCAATCACAACAGAAATTCATTTGAATACCTAGAAAATGATCACATAGGTGATAATATATCTTACCATCACGAGTGAAGGCCTCATCAGCTTCTTGCCAAATTAAAGAACGGAGAGAATCCTTCCAAACATATTACTATAAGAATTGATTTTATTCATTTAAAGTTTCCTTTTACATTTAATAAAAACATATTGAGAACAAAATTTCATGAAAATCTTTCAACAAAAAAATAATGGGAAATTTTTTCATGGAAAAAAATTGCGAACCGTTTTTCATAAAATATTTTAGAAACTTCGACAGAAACCTAAGAGAAAAAAATGCATAGGAGCAGGAGAGAAACATATGCCCTTATCTTCCTCGTGAGAGATCATTGCATGTTGCTATGGACGCCTCTGAACCCTCATTCACCGCACCACTCTCTCCTCCCCTACTAGATTTTCCCTAAAACAAATGTGGGTGGGTATGCGATGTTTCTGGATTCCATGTCGTCCTAGGAGGTGACATCGTTGTGGGCGGGGTATATATCTATTTGTTGCCTATTAGAGAGTGGTGTCAAGATAGTGAAGGGGATAAGAGATGGAGACCCGTTGAAAAAGGAAAACGTATAAGGAATTAAGGATTCACTTGTATGGTAGTTGACTAGTCGTACCGTACCCTTTGGTCATGAGCCACGCGATGGGCATAATAAGTAAATTAATGTTTCACTCGCAGGACCTAGCGCTAACAGGGGCGGAGCCAGGGGACTAGTAGGGGCCATGCCCCCCCCCCCCCCCCCCCCCAACTTTGAGAGCGGACCCATATGAATTGCTTTCAAAATTTCCTCTCAACTTTGAGAAATTTAAGAAATAGCCTTGATTTCACATTTTTTTAAATTTTTCTTGTATTTAGCCCCTTTCAAATCAAACTTACATGTTTTTCTTTCATTTGCCGCCTTCAGAAATTTTTTTCTAGCTCCATCACCGATCTCTAACAATTTCCAAAGGCATTTGAGTTGATGTATCATGACACGCCACCTAATTCCCAACTTTGCTAAGGCCATCACCGAGGCTCCCTTGCCCTATCGCTAGTTCGCTACGGTATCTCGTCGCGTGCTACTGTTGTTGTCCCTCTAAGCTTGCATGGCAAACCAAACCCTAATGTCGTCGTGTTTTCTTTTTAAGGGAACTACGGTAGGCCTTGACGTACCTGAACCTTATATAGATGGCATACGAGTTTGACTACAAAAGGAATACGGATTTCAAGCGAAAAAAAAATCCAGCAAAATACAGAAGAGATTAGAAGTGGGAAAAAGATGCTGAAACACCAGTTTCCAATGTGTGCAGAAGTCAGAAAATACATTAGCGTACCTCGCCGCGATGAGGGGCAAGTCCATGGCCTTCGTCGGGGACTCGCTCGCCAGGAACCATATGCAGTCGCTCATCTGCCTCTTGACCAGGGTGAGCGCCCCATCTTTCCATTCGTAGAAGGGATATCCATCGATGTGTGGCATGGAATCGTGACGGATATGTGTCCGTGTGCGTGCGTGCAGGTCGAGAAGCCAACGCCAAAGTCGCCGAGCGACGACGGGGTGTACCGCTACGTGAAGCACAACTTCACGGTGGCCAACTTCTGGGCGCCGTTCCTGGTGCGGCCCGAGATGATCGAGGAGGACGGGCCGACGCACACGGGCCTCTGGAACCTGTACCTGGACGAGCCGGACGCCGCGCGTCGCGGCGTTTGACTACGTGGTCGTGTCGGCGTCCAGCTGGTTCTACCGGCCGTCCATGCTGTACGAGGCCGGCCGGTTGGTGGGGTGCTACTACAGCCTCCGCCCCAACGTCACCCACCTCACGCTGGGGTACGCGCTGCGCATGGCCACTCTAACCGCGCTCCGCGTCCTGGGCGGCGGCGGGGCGTGGAACAAGGACGGCAACTGCGTCTGGACGCGGCCGTCCCGGCGCGGCGAGAAGAAGATACAGGGCGTCGAGCTCGAGTTCCACAAGTTGCAGCTGGAGGAGTTCGCGGCGACGGAGAGGGCGGCGAGGACAGCCGGCGGCAGTGGGGTGAGGATGATGCTGATGGACACGACGGAGGCAATGATACTGCGGGCAGACGCGCACCCGAGCAAGTACAGGGGCTACACGCCGGAGAAACATTTCCACAAGTACAATGACTGCGTGCACTGGTACCAAACAGACAATAAAGAGGAAGAATTCAATGGGCATTATCTCTTGTTAAGCTTTCCGTTTTTTACAAATACAGATTAAAATGCGAAAAACAAAAGGCCAAAAGAAAAGGCTAATTAAGAAATTGAGTCTAGCCATATCTGAATGTTAGAAAGGTATTTGCTCTTCGCCCGATGCGAATTCCGTGATGAATCTTTGCTTGCATCCTTCTGGAGTTGAATCTTTGCCATTAAAAATCCAGTCGTTTATGGTAGTCCATATACACCATCACATGAGAATTATGACTTCCATAAGGAAAGGAACATTCAGGGCCCTTTTAATGTGCTTAATAGCACTAACAGTTCTGAGATGTGCAGGATAAAAATTCCAATGGAAGCCCAGCAGTTTCTCGCAAAGCTGCATCTGAGGAAGAGGTGTTTGAGCGTCTCCTCTCTTTGTATGATACACAATTCACATGTATAAGAGTCAAGATACATATTTTTCCTTCTTAGTAGCCCTCTGGTCTTTAACCTGTCTTTCAACAGCAGCCAGAAAAAGTTTTGTGTTTCAGCTGGCAGCATGACCGTCTGTAACTTCTGTCAATATGCATGAATCCCATTTGCTGCTGATACACTTTTGTTGATTTATATGAACTACTGCCCCAAATGTTTGTCCAGACATCAGGATCATTATTCAGTTGTACCAGCTCATTATATTGTTCAAAAGCCTCCACAGATAGAGGTAGGTGGAAGAGATTATGAAGTTGTTCTTCTTGCCTTACAAGATACCGAGTTATGTTCTCGTTTTTTGCATATGAAAACAGCTGAGGATATACCTCTTTCAGAATTCTACCATCCCATAAATCTTTCCAGAAAATAATTGACTTACCATCATTTGGATGTATTTGGAACAGGCCTGTATAAGTATCCAATAATTTTAGCACATCCCTCCACCAAAACGAGCCTCTTTTTCTTACTCCTGGTAGCTGCCCATTTGAGTAGTATTTGTGCCAAATTAATTGTATCCATGGAAGATCTGCTCTTGTAAAGAATTTGTGCAGATTTTTCATCAACAATGCATCATTTTGTAGCTCTAAGCTTTTTGATGCCCAGGCCACCTTGTTTTTTGGATCTACAGCATAGCTTCCATGCAGCCAAGGGAGGCTTTTTAGCGTTGAAATCCGAGCCTTTCCATAAGCAGTGTCTCATGTACTGATCAATGAGCTTTATCACTGCAATGGGAATTTTAATAGTGCGCATGAAAAAAGTGGGCATAGAAGACACGACAGAGTTGACCATTTGAAGTCCCCCCCCCCCCCATTGGAAGAAAGATGGAGGTGCTAACTAGTCTTCTCTCAATTCTAGTCAGCAGAGGCATGCAGTCTTCAACAGTTGGTTTGGTGATCCCCAGGGGTAATCCTAGATAGGTAAAGGGTAGTGATCTAATCTGACAATTAAAAGTTGCCGACAGATGTCGCATTTTATCATGTGAGACATTTATACGGACCATATACTAGACTTACTGTAATTCACTCTTAAACCGATGGAATCCGTGAAAGAGTAATAGAGCCTTTAGTACAAAAAGTTGCCTCAGGCAAGCCTCCATTATCATGAGCGTATCATCATCATACTGGATTATTGAAAAGTCATTTGTATACCCCACATTAAGAGGAAGGTTCAACAAGCCTCTATCTTTTGCCGAATTAATAATGGAATGTAAAAGATCTGCGACAAGTACAAAAAGAAGGGGCAAGAGGGGTTCACCTTGTCTTACCCCTCTTCGCAATGGAAGGTTTTACCAGGTACACCATTCAAGAGAACTGCAGAGGTGCCAGATGATAGAATACTTTTTACCCAGCCAATCCACTTTGCACCAAAGCCTTTGCATTCTAGAATTTGAGCAATGACTTCATGTTCAATTTTGTTGCAAGCTTTTTCAAAGTCTAATTTGAGAATGATTATCTCTTTCTTTTACTGATGGCACAAATGCAGATATTCGAAAGACCAAGCTAAGCAATCATGAATGGTTCATATTGGTTTTGATGAATGACTTTCAGAATGACTTGTTGCAGTTTGTTGGTCAGGATCTTGGTGATGAGCTTAATTGACGAATTCAACAAGGAGATTGGCTTGTAGTCGTTTACCAAAGTGATGTATGAGCCATTGATACTTTGTACACATAAGTTACCATTATAGAAAGCATCACAGAGATCATAGAAGTCCTAGGAGATGATTGGCCAACATTTTTTAATAAAGTCATTGTTGAAACCATCTGGGCAGAAGACTTATCTGTTGGGAGGTCTTTGACAATATTATCAATCTCTTCCTTTGTAAATGGGCCTTCAAGCCATTCTAGATCTTCAACTATATCAAGTAGGTCTGGAAGATCAAAGAGCATGTGCGTAAAATCAGAACGTCCCAATCTGTCCTTGTAAGCCTCCCACAGAATATTTGCTTTTTGATCATGAGAGAAAACCTCATTTCCATTCTCATCTCTAAGACTTGTGATACAGTTTCTTCTGTACTTGACAGTTGCATTTGCATGAAAGACCAATCCGTCAAGAACTAGTGGCAATGCAGCGCGAATTGTTCTCTTAAAAAAATGCAACACGAAATGGGCTGGCGATGTCACTCAGGCAGGAAAAGGAATTAAAAAACCGCTGGTGAACCAATTTCTCATGCTTCGGGGGTGGACAGACAAGGAAAACATAAACGAACTGTGGGGCGGTGAGTGTTGACGAACCACAAAAGTCGTGGATGCTGTTTTTCTATTATTTTCTTATTCTAAAGGGGAAAAAATCCAGCTAGTGGTACAATGGCACCATAAGCTGCCCTGTAATCTCGTGATGCTTAACAAGTAAACCGTACAATTTATTTTCTTTTGAGCTGCATTTTATTATTGATTGAAGAGGTAAGTTTAGTTCTTGCTCCCGTTGGACCACTGGCTCGCTCCTCACAAAAGTTCACTCCACTGCAATACAAGCAAAGATCGCAACGTACAAACACCATTCATGAACGGGAGATGCTCCTCCAGATGCAGCTTTCGGACCGAATTTGATCCTTCATCCATGTCAGGTTTATGTGTCCTTGTGCCCAAATCTTGACCAAACTAACCAGCATTAATTCATGAATCAACACAATTGACAAAACTCCAAAGATCTTGAAGTTTTGTTAGCAGGTTCAGGAAATCTGCGCACCGAAAAAATTGAGTATTAATAACATATACAGTACAAACGATGGACAAATCGGATCAGATTTGGAAAACATGGACAAATCGGATCTGCGTGTAGTGTTGATGGTAACAGAGATCGGCACATACATACGTCATAGTACTTAGTGTGCAACCCACAGTTGCGTGTAATGCCGTGCCACTATTGCAAATTGCAATAACCTGAGTGAGTAGCCAATCATCGCAGAAACTCATCTGAATACCGAGCTGTACAGATAACGATGGCGCAGGTGATAACATATCTCATCATCACTAGTGGAGGCCTCGTCAATCTCATGCATGCCAAGTTGGACTCTGGAATTGACAAAGCATATAATGTTGCAATGTCTAGACGCGCGAGCCCAGAGAAACTCTGCTCGATTTCTTGCACACGCTCTCTCAAATTTCTCAGTCCATCCTCTTCACGATGAGGAAAAACTACAGCAACAGATGTTTCGTCCCTGTCATCTCTCTTCTCCTGCTCGTGGCTGTTATCGCAGTTTCCAACACGTACTACACGTTCCCAAACCAGAACATACCATGGCTACGCTCTACTAGCAGCAAGCGATCAGGCCAGGCCTGTGACATATTCAGGGGCGAGTGGGTGCCGGATCCGGACGCGCCCTACTACACCAACGAGACCTGCTCGGTGATCCACGAGCACTACGACTGCATGAGGTTCGGCAAGCCGGACCTTGGCTTCGTCAAGTGGCGGTGGCGGCCCGACGGCTGCGACCTGGCGCGCCTCGATCCTGCGCGCTTCCTCGCCGTGATGAGGGGCAAGTCCATGGCCTTCGTCGGGGACTCGCTCGCCAAGAACCACATGCAGTCGCTCATCTGCCTCTTGACCAGGGTGAGCACTCTGTTTCAAACAAAAAGACCTCTTTTCCACAAGAACCGTCCATTTCTCAATATCCGACGGTCCGTAACGAGCGTCATGGATGCCGGCTTTCGTTCCTGCAGGTCGCAGAGCCTAAGGTAAGCTGGCCGAGCAGCAAGCACACGGTGTACTATTACGGCGAGCACAACTTCACCGTGGCCAACTTCTGGGCGCCGTACCTTGTCCGACACGAGCAGATCGATGAGGACGGGCCGGCGCACACCGGCCTCTGGAACCTGTACCTGGACGAGCCGGACGCCGTGTGGGCGGCGCACGTCGCGGCGTTCGACTACGTCGTCGTGTCCGCGTCCAGCTGGTTCTACCGTCCGGCCATGCTCTATGAGTCCGGCCGGCTCGTGGGCTGCCACTACTGCCTCCTCCCCAACGTCACCGACCTCACGCTGCGGTACGCGCTGCGCATGGCCACGCGCGCCGCGCTCCGTGCCCTGGACGGCGCCGACGGCCGGTTCCGCGGCACGGCCGTCCTGCGCACCGTGTCGCCGTCGCAGTACGAGAACGGGGAGTGGAACAGCGACGGCGACTGCGTCCGAAAGCGCCCGTCACGGCACGGCGAGAAGAAGTTACAGGGCGTCGAGCTCGATTTCCACAGGTTGCAGCTGGAGGAGTTCGCGGCAGCGGAGAGGGCGGCGAGGACCGCGAGCGGCGGCGCGGTGAGGATGATGCTGATGGACACGACGGAGGCGATGATCCTTCGGGCGGACGCGCACCCGAGCAAGTACAGGGGGTGGACACCGGAGAAGTACTTCAAGGTGTACCACGACTGCGTGCACTGGTGCCTGCCCGGGGCCATTGATACCTGGAACGACATGCTGCTCCATATGCTGACGTCTGATGAATCAAGATGATCGGTAGGGATTTGTTGCGTGCAGCCATTTTTACTTAGTAGCTCCAAAAAATATATATTTCATTGACTATCCTACATGCGTGACAATGAGCCGAGTCCAAAATGTTCATCCTATTCTGTTTTCCAAAAGAAAGAAAAAAGATGTTCATACTATTCACCTACTTATCGAGTGACATGACATCAAGCTCCAAACCTCCTTTTGGTTCCTACAAATGCGATCGCAGTTGGACGCACCGCGCAAGCGGCACAACTACATTGGCTTCTCGATCACCAATTGACGCGCGCGTAACTCAAATTAAAACACAGCGTGTACGACCAACGGTGCGGTACACGAGCATGAGCTGCCGCACTTGCACCCGTCCCTGTGCGCTCACTGCTACGTGCAAAGAGCCCCTCCACTGCGTCGCACACGCTCAGCCAGCCACCCCGGCGAAGGAGTCCATGGCCCTCATCCCTCTCCCCCTCCCCGAACATCCACCGCGACGGCGACCACGAGGAGGCCTCCCGCCTCACCCTGCCCGGACCGGACCGCTATGCCTCCTCCCGCGACTCCAACAACTCCTTCCTGGCCGGCTACGACAAGATGCCCAGCCGCCAAAAGCTAGGTACATGAAGCTGGACCCGGAGGCACCCTGCTGCTGCATCGCGTTCCAGGCCGCGTTCGCGCTACTCGTCTTCGCCCTGGCCACCCGGCCGCGGCGCCCCGGGAGACGTGGTGTCGAGTCCAGCCGTGACCTGGCCCTCACCATCACGGTCAGGTCGCGGTCGCGGTACAAGACGGTGGGGAGCCTGATCAGGATGAAGTACCATCACTACTCCGAGTGCGCCGTGCGCCTCACGAGGACGTACGCGCCGCACGGCCCGCACCGGAACAATGCCATCACGGCCGCAGGCAGCGCCACCGGTGCTCTGCTTTTAAGTTAGCACGCCTGACAAGTGACAACAGGCCGTCTTGTTTGCCGCTTGCCACATTTTTGTTTTGGTGCCCTTTCGTGTTCTTACAACATCACCATGCTTTCTGAGTTTTGCATTTCTCATAGGCGTATTCGTGGTGTATGATAGGAGTGCGGTGCAGCTTGTGTGTTTCTTGGTTCTCCGATAGCACTGTAGCACCAACTCTTGGGGTCCCGCTTATCGAAACCTCGTGTCGTCTCGAATTTGGACGGTCGGTCCTGCCGTGCTGTGTGAACAATTCGCGGGGAGACGTGGCGTCCTGGACTAAGCGCATCTCTGCCCTGGCGCGGAGCCGCAGCGCGCCAGGATGGATGCGGCGCTGAACGAACATAGCTCGCGAGCTCGCGAGCGTCCTCTCGGCATGCGCCGCCCTGCGGAGCCTCGGGCTTGGGCGGGCCACCGCACCTGTGTAACCTGTTCCATCATGTTGCTCTCTGTAATCTAGGCATCAGCACGGATACGATCCCTGAAATCCCATTAGTCAAAACGAGAACAAATGGAGGAGAGGAAAATAGCTGAACTTTGTGATCATATTCAAAACAGATCAGTTAGATATACGTACCATGCACGGAAAAAAAAAGGGATTGTAGAGCTCAACCATCAAGTATACATGACCGATGGGAATGCAGAAGGATAGCAACAAGCTCAACTTACTCTGCAACGACTCATCTTTCTTAATCAGCTGAAAATTGTGATGGTTCCATTTTGCTTGATGAATTTATATTATTAAGTAAGATAGCAAGTCAACAAGACTGAACTTTCATGTTCAAAACACAGAGTTCAGAAGTATATAATAAACAACACAATATATGATTGGTTTTACTTGTAACTGTTTGACATCTCCACCATGTATAAACTTTCAGAATATATTGACTTATCATCTTAATCAGCAAATTATGTTTCTTGATGAAGAAAATAAGATATATGACATTCTAGTTTGGCTATCACCAATTCATGTATCTGAAAATGTAGGATTTTTTTAATGTATAACAAAAAAGTTAAAAGTTAGATACAATATAAGACACTGAAATCCCATTGCAATGCTATAGACAGTTGAGATCATGCACCTACAAGCTACAATGCATAACATATGCAGTAGGAATCAAAGAATATAATTAAAAGAGTAAAATACATGGCCGGTCCCCAAACTTGTTATAGAATGTCATCTAGGTCCATGAACTCTCAAAATGCATATTCGGGTCCCTAAACTTACGAAAGTGTGTCATTTGGGTCCAACATCCCGAAATTACCCCTCTTGTTGCTAATGTGGCTCCATATAACCATAGTTTGTCATCCTTTTATCTATAATTATTATATCATGTCTAATTTTGTCCTTTGGCGTGAATTGTAATGGAAATAATAAATTGGGAAAAGAAAGAATATGAAAAATTATTTTCAAATAGTTGTCCATCAGCATCCATAATGGTAATTATGTCCCTTAGCGTGAATTGTAATGGCAATAATAATTTAAGGAGAGAAAGAGTATGAAAAATCATTTTGAATTACTAGCTCATCGGCAGTTATAAGGGTATTTTTGGTACTTTTGACCTAGATGACACATTTTAACAAGTTTAAGGACCTAAATATGCATTTTAAGAGTTCAGGGACCTAGATGATACCCTGTGACAAGTTTAAGGACCGGTGGTGAACTTTACTCAAATTAAAACTATTCAATGTATATTTGGTTAGTTTAAATTCAGAATTGTGCAACATAAGAGGCGTACCCCAACCATGGGGGGTTGGGGGAGGGGGGGGGGGGTCAGGCCCCTCTGAGCCCTTCCCTTTCTTGGCCACGGAACTCGTAATGCTACATGTAAGCATGCACTACTCCACTACTCCATGCATGTTCTTAAACTAGGATTACCAAGGTGGCTCCATGACACGAAGCGAAATGTCATGTTTCATGGACAAGGGATGGGTTTCACCATCATCGTATGGAACGACACCGCTACATCGGCAAATGGCACATGGGGGCAGCGCTTGCTACCATTGAAGCCACAAGATTTGTCGCGATGATGATCAGGAGCTTCAAAGGTGTGCAACGACATTGTAGAATGTTACATTTCTTTAGCAGCGCTAATCAACGCACCAAGCATAAGATCGACGATCTAACCTCCTCGCTTATCCACTAAAGAACTCTTCACCAGTTCCAAAACTAGGTGCTAAAGGAGCACAAGCGGCTCAAAACCTTCAATTCCCTTACACCATCACCTCTAAAACGATGATCTCCTAGCTGAGCAGTGGAATTAAGGGGGGCATGCCCCCCCCCCCCCCCCCCCCCACACACACACACAACGCGCTCGGCTTCATCCATTGCCAATTCTACACATGAACTTGCCATATAATCATATCCAATAACGCTTCGGTTGACACCAAAAATTGTAACATGAAACACGATATTATTTGTGAGGTACACAAGTCTAAAATATGAAGTTTAAATGCATTAAAGGACAAAATAAATTAGGTATGTCTTTTAATGCATAGTCGCGCAACATTAATTTTAGGTGGTAATTTTCTTTTGTGGAGCTTAATTTGGTCTGAGGTTTCAAACTTGTAGCTTATTTAAACCTGATATGCACCTCAACAAAAATGATCCATCTCGTATCGTCGTGCAACTCAGGCAGAACATGGGAAATTCACACGATTGCAAATCATAATGACATTGCGATCCATAGAGTGACCCTTATGTATCTATGCACCCAAACTAAGCTTCACAAGCTCCTCTAAGACTGACTCTAATAAGGATAGGTAAAGCCATTTTTGCCTCTCTAATTGCACTGTGCATCACGAAATTCTCCTCCAACAGAGTAGGCAAAAGGAAGAGGCAAAAATGCATTCGAGGAGAAAGGAGATGTAGAAATGCATCCCCTCTCTCCTGTGATGCATTTGAGCTGGTGCAATGTGTGTGAAATGCAATCTCCGTTAGACATGGTGCCATGAGAAAGAAATGCAAAACAATGTAGAGGGTCATTAATTTACGGTCCTACTCACCATCACCGTTGAAACCTCGTCAATCTCATGCCAAGTTGAACTCTGGACATGACAAAGCTTGCAAATTTAGGCGCGCGGGCCCACGAACAACATATGCAGACACATAAACTTTGCTCGACTTTCTGGAACCACTACTGAAATCAACCACTTCCTCTATGAAAATTTATCTTTCCTTAGGAAATTTTCAGCTTGTTCGGCAAGTCTGTTACGATTCATCAGCTACAGTGTTCGCAATTATTTCTTCAATAGGGCTGCAGTGTTCGTAATTATTTCTTCAACAGCTGTTACAATAAAACATCTGCCATTTAGCTTGCCGAACAGGGCCTTTGAGCGGTCGTAGGGAGCTTTTGTTCACTAGGAAGTACTCTCTCTGTTCAAAAATACCAACTCTGGACACGAGAACTAAGGAGAGGAGGAAAAGGTGGATGCATAGAAAACAATGAAAAGAGAGATAGAAGTGTAATAAGAAGAGAGAAAGTTGCATTACAAAGTAAGAATGATACTCCCTCCGTCCCATAATATAAGGGATCGGGGGAGTTTCCAAGGAAAAGAGCAGAAGAACGAAAAGACGCAATTGCCCTCAGCATTATTGCTTTCTATCCCCACCACCCAGCGGGCCACGTCTTCTCATCGCGACATCGCCCATCGCCGCAGCCTGCCGCCCCTCCTCGCCGCTTGACAAGCTCAACGGGAACGACGATCTCGTCCTTCTTCTCGGTGACGGCCTCCACGGCCTACTGTGCTCCCCCCCCCCCCCTCCCCCTGCGCCGGACTTGAGCACGAACACCAAGCGGGCTGCATCCGCCGCCGTACGGGGAGGCTCCGGCGACCTCACCCCCACTGCGACGACCTCGCCCCGGCTGCGACCCCGCTGCGCCGCGGCAACCTCGCGCCCCACACGCAGCGACCTCGCCTCCCGCCCTTCGCGCCCTGCGACCTCCCACAAGCTCCAGATCTGAGCGAGCCGGGATGGCGTCAATCTCGCAAGGGAGGAGGGATGGAGGCCGGGATGGCGTCAATCTCGCCGCCGCCCTTCCCTTTATGCGCCGCCGCCCTTCTCAGCTTCTCTTCATGCGTGCGGCGGGGACGAGAGAGGCAGGTGGGGATGAGCAGCCGAGGGGCGGAAGTGGATCAGATCGAGGGTGCGGTGGCGGTGGGAGAAAAATCAAGCGTGTGGGTCCCACAGAGCTCTATAATCCCTTATATTTTGGGACAATTTAAAAACTCTTCAATCCCTTATAATCTGGGAGAGAGGGAGTATGTAATTTGAGAAAATGAGAAGTGTAAAATTGCAGAGGAAGAAAGGGATGCCTACCGTTTTCGCTGTAATCTTAGGGAGACTCAGCCGCGGACGCGAAAATGACTATAGATACGGATGTGAAATTTTCTCCAGAGGCCAGAGAGGCCAGAGCCCCCGACTTCTCCCAATATTCTCGTCTCATTCTCCCATGTTGAACTGCCTCCTCCCTCACCGTCACCGAAGCTCCTCGCTTCAATCAAGGATTCCGGGTTAAAGGGATAGAGAAAACAGCTGGTTGCCAGATGCTGGCTGGTTCTGCTTTGCCAGCGGAATCAAGCAGTTTGCGGTCACACGAGTCTACTAGGCTGTAGATCTCGCACCTTGGTCTTGTTCTTCAGTGGAGCGGAAGCACATCCAGGTACTGGGGCATGTATGTTTCGTAAACTCTCCCATTCAGTTTCAAATGATTGCTCTTTGTTTGAAATTTCTCGGTGCTTCTATCTGACATTTGCTTGGATCATGATTATTAATTTGTGGTTGTACGTGTAGATCCAGAACTCAAAATAGGAGAATGGAGCAAGCAGGCTGAGCACCGACTGGTGTTGCGCCAACGAGAGGCGTTTCCTCCGCCAGTCCAAGAGCCAGCGCCTCTCCCTCCTCCATTGGGTCTCTTTCAGGCTCGCCGTCCGCCGCCACGAAGTGCCTCACCCTCTGCTTCAGCAACAACAGCACGAGAGAGCTGCGGCAGCGACGACCGGTGTCGGCAGCGGCGGCTGGCATCGGCTCGGCTTGGCAGCCGTTCGGCTCAGCCGAGGGACTATTTTTTTTTCTTTATCACCTGTGCAGTGGTCCCTAGGGCCTTTGATATCTTGTAGTTTAAAATTCCGGCAAGATGAGGGAAAACTACAGCAATACTAGATGTTTCATCCCTGTCATCTCTCTTCTCCTGTTCGTCGCTGTTATTGCAGTTTTCAACACGTCCCCAAACCGGAGCATACCATGGCTACACTCTAATTCTGGCAGGAAGCGAGGCGAGGCCTGCGACATATTCAGGGGCGAGTGGGTGCCGGACCCGGACGCGCCCTACTACACCAACGACACCTGCTCGGTGATCGACGAGCACTACGACTGCTTGACGTACGGCAGGCCGGACCTCGGCTTCATCAAGTGGCGGTGGCGGCCCGACGGCTGCGACCTGCCCCGCCTCGACCCGGCGCGCTTCCTTGCCGTGATGAGGGGCAAGTCCATGGCCTTCGTCGGAGACTCGGTGGCCAGGAACCACATGCACTCGCTCATCTGCCTCTTGACCAGGGTGAGCGCTCTGTTCTAACTTCTAAGATAGCATCTCATTTCGATCAGAAAGTACCGATCGTCATGCGTGGATGCTTCTGTGCTCCTTCGCTAGGTCGCGGAGCCTGAACCAAGCAAGCCGAGCGACAAGCACATGGTGTTCTACTACGGCGAGCACAACTTCACCGTGAACTTCTTCTGGGCGCCGTTCCTGGTCCGGTACGAGCAGACTGATGAGGACGGGCCGTGGCACACGGGTCTGTGGAACCTGTACCTCGACGAGCCGGACGCCGTGTGGGCGGCGCACGTCGCGGCGTTGGACTACGTGGTCGTGTCGGCGTCCACCTGGTTCTACCGCCCGGCCATGCTGTACGAGGCCGGCCGGCGGGTGGGGTGCCAATACTGCGACCTCCCCAACGTCACGGACCTGACGCTGCAGTACGCGCTGCGCATGGCCACCCGCGCCGCGCTCCGCGCCCTGGACGGCGCCGACGGACGGTTCCGCGGCACGGCGGTGCTCCGCACCGTGACGCCGTCGCAGTACGAGAACGGGGAGTGGAACAAGGGCGGCGACTGCGTCCGGACGCGCCCGTCACGGCGCGGCGAGAAGGAGATACAAGGCACCGAGCTCGATTTCCACACGATGCAGGTTCTTTTTTTTCTTTTTTTTTTCTTTTTGCACTATCGTCGTCGCACGTAAGCAGAGAATCGCGTGAGTTGGCGGTACCGTGTGTTTTTAAAGTGTTTTGGCGTGTGCGTGCAGGTGGAGGAGCTTGCAGCGGCAAAGGAGGCTGCCAAGGCTACAGGCGGCACGGTGAAGATGATACTGATGGACACCACGGACGCGATGATCCTGCGGGCGGACGCGCACCCGAGCAAGTACAGGGGCTACTACAAAGCGGAGGAAAATATTCACAAGTTCAATGACTGCGTGCACTGGTGCTTGCCCGGGGCCATAGATACCTGGAATGACATGCTGCTCCACATGTTAACGCATTAATCAAGGTGACCGATAGGAATTTCTCTGCCGGCTACCCAAAGTTATTTTCAGTAACAGCGATCGTTTAGGAGTTTTTGTTGCGTGCAAACCATACCATTTTAGTTGCATTTGTGTTTTCCTATAACGAATTTAATTAATAAAGGAAATGGTGGCGGCAAGTTCATCCTATTTACAAAAGGGTTAGTTTTAGTTTTCCACCATCGGAGATGAGGACGACAGTGGTGGACGGTGAGATTGTCGTGTTTGTTCAGATCGAAATTTTCATCGTGACATATCTATCTGAAATGGTGATCCTAGTTGGTGAAATTAGCATCTCTTATAAGGATTTTGCCTCCCAAGTTAGTGTTGTTTGGGTTGATTTTGTGATCAGATAATGTAATATGAATCAATAAATTCCCTTTTTCCATAAAAAATAAATTCCCTTTTCACAAAAAAATGAGCCGAGTGCTAAATGTTTAATACTATTCAGCAACTTTATCGAAGGACATGACATCAAGCTCCAAATCTCCATTTTTTCTTTCCTTCCTACAAAAGCGCGATCGCAGTTGGACGCAAGCGGCACAACCACGCGCGTAACTAACGAAAACAAAGCGTCGCCATGGCTGCTGCGGCCAACGTTGCGGTGGACGAGCATGAGCTGCCGCCCTTCCACCCGTCCCCGCGCGCGCACTGGTACGTGCAGAGCCCCTCCGCTGCGTCGCACACGCTCAGCCATGTACGCGGTATGCAGGACCTGTTCGAGTCCAGCCGTGGCCTGCCCCTCACCATCACGGTCAGGCCCGGGACGAACACCCCCCCCCCCCCCACCCCCACCCCCGTCTCAGCATTTTTGTTCAATTTTTTCAATGCGGTCCGTAGGCTAGGATACTCGGTGTCTATTAAATGTTCTGTAAAATTTCGCTGTCAACAAATGAAATTATGAATATATGCACTATGGGAAAATTTTAAAAAAAGTATGTGTGACCTGTTCCATGATACTGCTTGTAATCTTGGCATCAACACTGATATGATCTCTGAAATCCCATCAATCAAAGCGAAGAATGAAAGAGAGGAAAATAGCTAAACATTGTGATCATAATTTGTTTCATTGCACTCTTTCCAAGATTAATTTTAAGAAAATGAGTCACCTTCCTTTCATTTGGATGAAAGGCTCCTCACAAAATATGAAAGTTTTCCTTCTCTCTCATCATAATTAACTTGCCAAGTCAACAAAAGATGCACGTGTGACATACAATTTAATGCAAATGAAAGGATGCATTGAGACTGGCCTAACAGATCAGTTAGTACCATGCAAAAAAAAGTGGATTGTAGAGCTCAACCATCAAGGATATATAACCGATAAGAATGCAGAAGGATAGCAACAACCTCAACTTACTCTGCAATGACTCATCTTTGACCATGTGAAAATTGTGATGGTTCCATTTTGCTTAATGTTATATTATTAAGTAAGATAGCAAGTCAATAATACTGAACTTTCATGTTCAAAACACAGAGAACATAGGTAGATAATAAACAACACAATGATTAGTTTTAATTGTAACTGATTGGTATCTCTTCCATGTGTAAACTTAAAGAATAATTGACTTATCTTCTTAATCAGCAAATTATGTTTCTCGATCCTGATACATATATATGAAGAAAATAAGATCAATGACATTCTAGTTTGATTATCTCCAATTCATGTATCTGAAAATGTAGGATTTTTTTATGCAGACCCAAAAAAAATAAAAGTTAGATACAATATAGGACACTGAAATACCATTGCAACAGAAAATACATGCTATCGACAATGTCTATTTGGTTAGTTTAAATTCGTTAAAGCAATCGAGGAAAATCAGGAAGGACATGATCAGTGAAAAACCAAAAAATCTCTTATGAGGGGACCAAAGTTAATGTTTTTTGCCTAATTACATGGTCATTTTGTATGTGCATAAGAGGAGTACCTCAACCAGTGCAAAGGGAGAAGGGGGGGGGGGGGGGGGGGGGGGGGGGGGTGGCTAGCTCAGGCCCCTCTGAGGTCCTCCCTGCCTTTGCCCCTGAACTCAGATTGCTGCCTGTAAACATGCGCTACTCCATGCATGCCATTAAGCTAGAATTACCGAGGTGAGTCCATGGCACGAAGCCGAATGTCACGTTTCAAGGAGGTTTCCAACTTCATCTCGTGGAACAACACAGCTACATCAACAAACGGGGCAACACTTTAGTGAGCATTGAAGGCACAAGATTTGTCGCGAAAAACTTAAGCTTCAAGGTACGCAACGACATCGGAGTTCTCTTTAGCAGTGCTAGTTAATCTGATCTTCATCCACCACAGAACTTTTCACCAGCTTCAAGGTGCTAAATGTACACAAGTGGTTGCAGTCGCATTTTCTCCTGAGATTAAGCGGTTCAAAACTGATGATCTCTTGATTAGTGGTGGTGGAATAGATGGGGCCATGCCCCCCCCCCCCCCCCCCCACCCATCCACCCCCCACCCCCCTCCCCTCTTTCCTCATCCACCTCCAATTACGAAATTGTGAAATGTGGAGTTTAAATGCAAAGTTCAAAAAAAAAATTCTATGATGAGCGCCAATAAATATGGTGTTGCACTAAAGGACGTACAAAATTTGTTTTGTCATTCGGTGCAATTTTTGGTGCATCCATAATATTGCATCAACTATGGAGGATAATTGTTTAAATATTTTTGCAAACATCTAAGCATGTTTTTTTATGGAATTTTCAGATTTCCAACTTCTATGATACGGGCTCGCCCAAGTCGCCAAGTGAATCAGCCATCGACTTTAGGCGTCGGCAGTAGTCGGGGATGCTGAGGTCTCCTTGCACGAACGTGCGAAACTCGGCGTCGAGGATCATGGCATGCGTCTCCTTGTTCCCGATGAATTGCTCCTCGAGCCGAAGCCAGGCCACCCGAGCCGTCTTGCAGTTGCCCATGACGAGCTCGAGCAGATCGATGGTGAGCGTGGAGAAAATCCAGTGCTTGACGGTGGCGTCCATGCGCGCCCACTCTTCATCGTCGGAGTGGTCGTCATCGGAGAGGACATGGGTCCTCAGCGCGTACTTGGCCAGAACGGTGGTGAAGAGGCCACGCCAGCGGTTGAAGTTGGTGGAGCCGAAGTCGAGGGTGATCGGCACGAGAACCTTGAAGTTCTGCACCGCGACGGCCTGCTGATGGAGGAGGGCAGTGGATTGGGCCAAGGCAAGAGCGCGGTCGGCCTCGGCGGCGGCGCGCTCGGCCTCAGCATCCGCGGCATCCTGGCGCGCCTTCTCGGCAGCCTCGGCGGCGCGGCGTTCCTCTTCGGTCTGCGCCATTGGTGGAACGCAGATGCGATCTAGAGGTAGCAGATGGGATGGGAAAGCCGCAACAGAGAGGCGGCGGGTAGGGTTTGGTGTAGAGAAAAGAAGAGCCGCGGCAGGATACCGACGGTAGGGGAAGGGCTAGAGCACGACACAGCTGAAGAAGATGGCTACGACGTGAGGGACACCCCGGCGTGAGGCCGGCGGCGGTGAGGAAGGCGGAAGCTAGGTTTAGGTCGCAGGAAGGCGAACCTCTCGTGATACCATGATAGCGCAAATAATACGCGATGATTGATTGATGATCAAAGGGTCAATACATATAGGCGGGGAGCCGGTGCACGGCAAGCCCATCACACATATGTCTAACATTCTAGACCATTTTCACTGGATATGCACACATTCAAGGATAGAAATTACACTTCACGCCGATCCAATACGTGCATCCTTTGTCATTGTCATTGCAAATTTCGGGACTCTGCTAATGGAATTTCAGTTTCTCCGAACTTTTGTCAATTTTCTTGCTTCATTGACTTGACGGTTAGTTTGGATCCAAGTACAGAGACTGCAAGACCACAAAAACCTTGGGAAGTTCTAAACCTTGTGAAAGGATGAGGGATCAAAATTGGTCCGGCAGCAGCAGCACCTGGAGAAGCATCTCGTTCCAGGCGTCGATTGGGCCAGGCAAGCACCAGTGCACGCAGTCGTTGTACAGCTCCACCTTGTCATCCGGCCAGTGCCCGTACCGGCTCGGGTGGCCGTCCGGCCGGAGCAGCGTCGCCGGCGTCGTGTCCATCATCAGCAGCCTCGCGGAGCTCCCTCCGGCCGCCGCCTCCGACTTCGCCCAGGTGAACTCCTCCACCTGCGCCGTGTGGAAATCGAGGTCCAGCCCGGCCATCCGCGTCTCGTTGGCCGCGAACGGCCGTGTCCGGCGGCAGTCCCCGCCCTTGTCCCACTCCCCGCCCTCGAAGTGCGACGACGACACCGTCCTCAAGATGAGCGTGCCGTTGAATCCGCCGGCGGCGGTGAGCACGCGCAGCGCGGCGCGGAGCGCCATCCGCTGCGAGTAGCGCAGAGTGAGCTCCGGCACGCCCGGGAGGAGGCAGTAGTTGCAGCCGACGACGCGGCCGGCCTCGTGGAACACGGACGGCTTGTTGTACCAGATCCCCGCCGAGAGGATGACGTAGTCGAAGCCGGCGATGTCGGATGTCCAGGCCTTGTCCAGCTCGTCGAGGTACAGGTGCCACAGGCGGCGGCCGGTGTCGGACTGGTTCGCCCGGACGAGGAATGTCGACTTGAAGATGGCGAGCGTGAAGTTGTAGGACTCGTACACTGTCTTGAACTCCAGATCTGACGCCGTGGAGACGTCTTTGGGGTCCTCCACCTGCAAGCAATTTGGGTGAATCACACCGAACAAATTCACAACTGAAATCGAATGTTACCTTGGACAAGAAGCGCAGTAAAATGAAATCGAATGTTGTTACCTTGGACAAGAGGCACATGAGTGACTGCAACTGGTTCCTGGCGATTGAGTCCCCAATGAACGCCATCGACTTGCCCCTGACGACATCCAAGAACGCCTCGGCGTCGAACCGCGGCAACTCGCACTCGTCCGGCCGCCACCGCCAGTGGAGGAACCCGCGGTCGGGGCGGCCGTACTTCATGCAGTTCTGGTGCTCGTGGATATGCGGGCAGGTCAGGTTGGTGTAGTACGGCCCCGCGCCGTGGTCGTCCGGGACCCACTCGCCGCGGAAGATGTCGCACCCCTCGGGCACCCGTGCGGCGTAGGCGGCGGCCGCCCCCGCCGCCGAGACCTCCTGCCGAGAACGGAGACCGGAAGCGGGCGGAGGCAAGGAGACGTCGGTGCCCAAGGAGTCTAGGGAGGACGAGTGTTGTGGTCGGCGCGCCGCGAGGAGGAAGACGAGGGCGAGCACGGCGAGCACCGGGAGCGTCGCCGCGGCCGGGTTGACGAGCTGAAACATCTTCCGCATCGGCGAATAGCAAGCAAACTGCAGGATGCTGGCGGATTTGATGGGATTAATGGTGGTGACTAGCTACTTCGACTGTGTTTGCATCGCAGGCGAGTGAACTCTCAACTGTGGAGTGAAGGACTCTGCAAGGACAGAGGAGGCGACGGCCCGTGGTGTGCTTGTGGGCGTGCGGTCCCGGCTTTCATCAAAGCGGGATACTACTCCCACTATGTTTAAAATAATTGTAGTTTTAGATACGGTCAAAATCAAACATTTGTATCTTTGACCAATAATTTTTAAAACCTTATATAGTTTAATCATATATAATATAATATGAACACATTTATCATGGTGAATATTAAAACATAAATATCAAATTGTTAAACTATATAAGTTAATAAAGAATTGATTGTAAAGATAGAAATGTTTAGCTCTGACCAAACCAAGAAGTGCAAAACAGAAGGAGTATACTCCCCCAATTCATAAAGGTTGTTGTTTTAAGTTGGTCATATAAAGTGTGCTAGTATTCTTTTAAGTTGGTCACCCTCAAGCATTTCAGACGATCGAGTTTGGTCTTTAGAGGCTGCTTGGTTCACGGCCTTCACTGGGCACACCGAAAGTTTGGCGCCGCCGAAGTTGCCGCGGCAAAATCCGGCGCCACACCCATGGCGCTAAACGACGGAGAAATCAGCAGCAAAAGCTGTGGCGAGCCGATGTCTTCACGTGAACCAAGTAGTGGCCTTTGTTTTGTGGCGCCGCCGAAGCTTTGGCATGGCGAAGTGCGGCCATGAACCAAGCAGCCCCTTAGGTACAAACCTCTGGTAGCCCAACTCTTCCATTTCTCGAGTCTGTTTGTTTTCCATCCTCGGACGAGTTCAGTCAACGTAGCCATCCTTCTAGGCAACTCTCCATCTAGGCAAAGTGAGCACGCGCTCCATCTAGGCAACTCTCAGATTGTCACGTGTCTTTTCCCCTCTATACGCTAGGTGTAGATGGTGGCAAGGTTAACCAAATTGTTGAACTCGAGAAAACCGACCGCGGCCGAGAACCCCGATTTCGTCGATAATCGCGATAACCGGTCGGGTTTCGACGGAAAATTCAAATTTCGAATTCCGAATTGGAAATCGACCAAACCGGTCGATTTTGACCGGTTATCGACCGGTTTGCGTCGGTAACCGGTCGATTTTGTCGATTTTTGTCGCAGAAGTGAAAAATGAAGAAAAAAGGCTTAAAATGTTGGATTTTTTGGCATGATCTTTGCTAAAATATTATAAAAATGATTAGCTACACATTGAGAACATAGAATTGATAAAATATTGCACCAATCAATGTCATACAACGTACCACAATTCACACGAAGTCCAACATAAAATGTCCGATACATAGTTCTTGACGAAATTAAACATACAACATAGTTTTGAACATAATACACGTAGTTTTCTGCACATCATCATTCAACAATGGATACGTCTCAAGACCATATGACGTCGGATTGCGGATTGTTCATGGCGTTGTATTCATCAATTGACATGACCTGGATTCCTTGTGTAGCCAACAAGTGTGCCCTGAACTCACTCCAACTTTGATTGTTCCAAGCATGGTTTGTTTGCCATTGTGAGAGCAACATGTTATAAAATTCAGGCTCTACCCACTCAAAGACCCATTTTTCCCGTGGTTGCTGATTCACTTCAGGAATAGAGTATGAGTAATAATCATTTGAGGACCGAGTACCACCATAACCATAGTTACTTGAGCTATCACTTGATTCAGGAAGAGAGTAATAGCGGTAATCGTAAGAGTGTGAGGACTCACTCCCGTAGCCATGATGATGTTGCCTACTTGTGTCCCCCGATCCCGACATTGTTGTCCTCTTCTCGGTAGGAGCGCCATGATCTTCATCCTGGGTAGCATGAGTGAAGTAGGTCTCACCTGCAAATGGTAGTGAATAGTTAGTAAACAATGTAGATGATGAACTGTTAAGAAAGAAACGTGCTATAACGGTACCTGTGAAGCGGATCGGAGAAGGTGGCGGCTGCGATGTGTGTACCGCGGCGGTCGTGTTGCCACCGTCATCGCCCGCAGATGGGGGACTCTTGTTACCATCCTCATCGGTGGAGGCATCGCTAGCGACCACCGATGCACCAACCCTCTTCTGCTTTTTACCTTTTCCTCTTTGTTGTTGTGGTTTGGTGTTTCCTCTTGCCTATGTGTGTGTCGCCCACGGTGTCCTCGGCCCACGAAACAATGGACTCACCAATATTGATGCCTTCCAATTGTTCTGTTTCTTGTAGCACCAAAGCAAAAGAGATCGGGGTGTCACAATCAGTGGCTTCCTCATCAAGCAATGGTGGGGCATTGGACCGGCCATGCTCCATCCAATCTCGAATGGGATTACTCTCATCAAGCAATGTAAGCTCCATTAGCTTATCGAATGGATCATCTTCTGGTGGCTTGTATAGTCCAGCTTCCTTCAAACGAATGCGAAGGTTATAGTTGACATAGACCAACTTGTGAAGCTTCTGGTGCGTCAACCGGTTGCGCACCTTTGTGTGGACCAATGCAAATGTGCTCCAATTGCGCTCACATCCGCTGGACGAACAACACTGAGAGACTAGTCGCATTGCAAGCCTCTGTAGTGTCGGTGTTTCACGACCAAACATAGCCCACCATTGCGCTGTAACAAGTTAGAACATCCTAAGTTAGACCATTGTCACATTACATATGAATTGACACAAGTTGGTAGGAACTATGACACACCTGGAGAAGTCTTATTGTCACATGCCATCTGCCGAGCCAAGTCCTTAGAGAAGTCACCAAGCTTTCTTCTAAAGAACTCTACTTCATTGAGTGCCGCCGCACATGTCTCAGTGTCCGCCATGAACTCGAATGCATCTCTCACATCAGCTAGGAGAGTGCCGCCCGCCGCATAAGCATAATGGGTCTTTGGGTTCAAAGCTGCAGCTGTAAAATATAGTGCACGTTAGACAATCACATGATGGTTAGTAAATAACGGAAATGTAACTGCAACAAGAAGATATGTGTTTACCTGCATTGACATAGCTCTCGTTTGCAATGTCACCCATCCTAGGGTTGATAACAGCCATGTAACGCTCGAACTCTTGTCGATCATTGTGGAAATGACTTTCAAGCTCATTGCGCATGACGTGAAACTTTAGGAGGACCTCACACAAATTTGGAGACTTGTCCTGATCTGCAAATCGAAGAAATGCATACAATGGCTCCACGGCTTTGCAAACATGTATCATGTTGTCCCACCACCCTAAACTGGAAAGGCATCCATGAGCATATCTTCCCTCAGTTGTTTTTGCATAACGGCTGTTCAAGAAGCCTGGAGATCCCACCCATGCCATGAATTTCTCTCTCCAACGCAACATACTTTCCAGGAACATATAGTTGATTGTGTGAGCCACACAAGGCTGCCATCTAATGGGGTACTTCCTACTAATGATCTTACTAGCCTTCTTGTAGTTTGAACCATTGTCGGTGATGATCTGCACAACATGTTCTGGGCCAAGTTCCTTCAACACTTTCACCATTTCCTGTAACATATGACAACAGTTATTATTTCGATGTGACAATCTGCATGAAACACAATCACAACTGATATCAAGGGAAGTACCTTAAAAATGAAATCTGCATCTTGGCTTTTTCCCGTTGCATCTACTGATTTGTGGAAAAACATGACACCATTCGAATATACCATGAAGTTGATAATGCTCATCTTTGTCGGACCCGTCCATGAATCACACATAAGAGTGACACCATAGTTTGGCCAATCTAGTTTGAACTTGGCAAATTGTTTCTTTATATCCTCTTCAGTTGCATCTAAATAAATGCCATTGATCTCTCGCCCCGTCGGGCTTCGGACGTCTTCACCTGCAAGCAAGAACGAGATATATAGTTTTGATCTCCAAGTGATGTCACTTTCAATGATTGGACAACGATATATAAGTGCTTACCCCAATATTGTGTCTCCTTGATAGCAGCACTGAAGTAAGGACTATCAGCCTTGTGACCAGCAATGGCTTCTAAGTGCATCCATTTCACCCAAGCCTTACCAATTGCCCTCCTTGCATTCTTTTTCTTCTGTGACGGCAGCACCGAGTCAATCCTTGGTTGATAGGTCGGCTGAAATGAACCCCCTTCCCTCGTTGAGAAAGACTTTTTGAGCATCCCCATGATCCTACCACTTTTTTTGCTGCCCCCTCCCTGAGATGAACCACCACCATGCTCGTATTGCCCTCCGTGTGCACGTGAACGTGTCTCATATTCATGTTGTTGTCGAGAAGCATGCATGGCAGCTTGCAACTGATCATCCTCCTCATCAGTGCTCACATTTCCCTCTCTAGCAATGTCTTCCGCTCTCATTTTATCCCTTTGTCGTTGCTTAGTCTTCTGCTTAGTTCTATCTATCTCACGGCGATAGTACTCACAAACATCTTTTGGAACGAACATGCAATGCACCACATTACTTTCACGTCCTGCCAAGTGCTCCTTCAACCTTGTGGCGCCACCACCCTTCCTCTCTAACTTGCAATACTTGCATACAAAGCCGACCCCCCCTTTGCTCTCCATGGTCCCAAACACTATCTTTGTCACGATCACCCATTATGGCTGCATAAAATTCACATTTAGTTGTATCAATATCACAATGGCAGAACCAATTCACTATATCATCGACAACTTCATCGACAATGGCAGAACCAATTCACTATATCATCGACATTTCATATTTCCTAATCAAGGTTTCCAAGCTATACCACAACTTGATGGCATACATCATTCATCATTGATATCCCTCATTCCAAGCTATACCACAATTTCGTATTTCCTAATCAAGGTTTCCAAGCTATACCAAAAACTGCAACATATCCCTCATTCATCATTCCATATTATAAATTACAGAAAAAAAAAAAGAGATAAAGGGTCCTCACCTCACCGCGGCCGAGAACCCCCACCAAACCGCGCCGTTGTCGCCGGTTACCGAGCGATACGCTCGGTAACCGGTCGATTTTACCTCGAATCGGTGGGCCGATTCGGTCGAATCGACCCGCCGCACCCTCGTCTCGACAGCGCGGTCGGTAACCGCCGCGAATCGAGCGGTTACCGACGCTCCGGCGCCGGTTCCGGCGTGCGGGTGACGACGGCGAGCGGGTGACGACGGCGAGCGGCGGATGCGGCGAGTGGCGTGCGGGGGAACCGAGCGGTGGCGTCGGGAGTGGAGGGGAACCGATGATTCACCCGTTCAGGAAGGCATAAGGCTCCTTTTCTTTTTTTTTTAATTCCTTTTCCCTCACAAATCTTGCGGCAATTATTTCACCCTTCAAACGATTTCGTTTTCGTATTCCGTTTGCACAAATGGTCTCCAAATGACGTCTAGTTTTTTTACATATTTTTTGTTTCAAATTTTCAAAAAATTTCAAATTTCAAATTCGAAAATCGGTCAACCGAACTTATACTCGGACCGGTTTCGTAGATAATCGCGATTATCGCCCGATAATCGACGATTTCGTAAACCTTGGATGGTGGTGATTGATGTGGAGACCAAGGTCACGAGCAGTGATTGAGGAGGCGGCCGGCGGATTTCGGGCAACGCGGTCGAGGCAGCTCCTGATTTGAGGCAAGATTGCCAGGTCAGTGCTCTGCGCCGCGTTTTATGGATCCCTACTTGAAATTCCGCCCCCTGGATCTTGGATTTGGTGCTCCTAGCTAGTTAGAAGGACGGATTTGTTTTTTTAAATGAGTCGCGTGCGCTAAGTTCGTACTACTACTGATTAGGTGGCTGTATATTAGTTGATGCCTTTTGCATTTACTTAAGCATGGGGATTTGGGTGTGGTTGTTTAACTGATGCGCTGACGGATTTGTTAATATATTTGGCGGTAGGAGAACCTGGATCCACGTTGCGCGCTGACAATATGGTTTCATGTCAACAGGGAGTTCTTGAACAATGGAGTAGTTCACTACGTAGACTGTTGATAAGGTGAGCTAGATTGTTGGGCAGTTGAGAGACCACATGGATGTTGTAGTTGGGACACTACTACACTGGATGTTCCTAGATAGAGAACTCAATGATGCCCTATATATGTGTACGATTCGATCACAAGTCTCGCCTAGAAATTTATAACTGTATTATTGAGCGAGGTGTGGTAGAGATTTATAGCTGTTTTGTGGAGGTGCGGTAGAGATTTATGTTGAAGATAGAGTGGTTCAGGGAAAGGCAAACACTGAATGAGATGATGAGCAGAGTGACTAAAATGTCAATCAGATTCTAAGGGGCTGAGCAAAAATAAGCCGAGGCTATGGTTGTTGTAAGAATGAGTCAAGAAAGGATATTGAGAGACTGATCAAGAAGCAAAAAGAGTTCTCTACTGAAGCCCATGTAAAAAGGAGAATTGAGCCAAAAACAATTTTATTTCTTAGCAGAATGGCCTACATGATGCCCAAAATGCAACTGAAGCCCGGGGCAAAAACTGGCCGCATGATTTTGCAACATGGACCGGCCCACCGAACGAGACTTGCGTGGCGTGTCATGAAACGGCCGTCTGTTCCTAGGCCGATCCAAGGTGGCCCAACCGAGCTGCGAACGCGTCGCCCGACTGCAAATCGTCTGTTGGCTAAGTTCTGTCTTTTGCTAAAAAAAAAAAAGGCTAAGCTCTGTCTGCGCAGGAACAGTTGCATGATCTATCTTAGCAAACAAATACTGAGCTGACCAAGAAACATGCATGCATATATGCACCCGTCGGTCACGGCCGTGCACACGCACGCCCACGTGCTCGCGACGTCTCCGTGGAGCCAATCTCGGCGATCACCATGTTCGTCCTTGTGTCTCGAGTTGACTTTCAGATGACAATCCGTGATGGCGATCGAGTTCCCAGCTACCTCCCACTACTGATCCACTAAGTTGCTAATTATACTAGTGCGTTGACTTATGCAGAGTAGTATCACTGATCACGTTCTACTAGTAGCACGTTGTCGTTAGCTACTCCCGTGCACATCGTAGTTGCGCTCCCGGCCGTGAACTACGTACGTCGAGAGATACCGTTGCCCGCCATGAAGGCGGTCAACCCCTCCGTCCGCGGCCGCCCCCGCCACGCCTCCGTTCCCAGGTCCGCGTCGACGTCCGTCCCGGCGCTCCTCGCCCTCCTCCTCGTCGCCGGGTCCGCGCTCTCGCTGCTCTTCTTCGGCCCGTTCGAGTGGTCACCCATCACCTCCTTCTTCGGCACCGGCGGCGGCGACGACGTCGACGTCACGCGGGGCGAGTGGGTGCGCGACCCGGGCGCGGCGCCATACTACACGAACGCGACGTGCGCGTACATCGAGGAGTACCAGAACTGCATGAAGCACGGCCGGCCGAGCCTCGAGTTCCTCCGGTGGCGGTGGCGTCCTAGTGACGGCGAGCTGGAGCGGTTCGACGCCGCGCGGTTCTTCGCGCTGGTCCGCGGCCGGTCGATCCTCTTCGTCGGGGACTCCCTGGCCAGCAGCCACGTGCGTTCCCTTGTGTGCACGCTGTCGCAGGCGGAGGCCCCCGCGCGGGACGCCCGCGACGCGGCCGGGTTCGAGCGGTGGCGGTTCCCGGCGCACGGCTTCGCCGTGTCCTTCTTCTGGACGCCGTTCCAGGTGCGGTGGCGCCTGACGCGGGGCCCGCCGGAGGCGGTCGGTCCGGACCGGCAGGGCGAGGTGTTCGCCGGCACGAGCGACCTCCACCTCGACGAGCCCGACGCGCGGTGGACGTCGGCGCTCGCGGCGCACGACGTCGTGGTCGTGTCGTCGTCGCACTGGTTCGCGCGCCCCGCCGTGTACTACCGCGGCGGCCGCGCCGTCGGCTGCCACGCCTGCGGCGACGGCGGCGGCGGCAACCTCACCGCGCCGCTCATGAAGCCGGAGCACGCGCAGCGGGCGGCGTTCCGCACCGTGCTCCGTGCGCTCGCGGAAGAGAAAGGATTCAAGGGGACGGCGATCCTTCGGACGGTGGCGCCCACGCACTACGAGAACGGCGGGTGGTTCGACGGCGGGGAGTGCACGGCCACGCAGCCGGCCGACCCCGAGGACCCCGTGGAGATGGCGGAGACGGAGGCCGAGTTCCACAGGGCGCAGGTGGAGGAGTTCAAGGCGGCGGAAGCCACGGCGAGGAGGAACGGCGTGCGGCTCAGGCTCATGGACGTGACCAACATGATGCTGCGCCGCCCGGACGGGCACCCCGACCGGTACGGCCATGGCCCCGGCGAGCACGAGGGCTTCGACATCGACTGCCTGCACTGGTGCCTGCCGGGACCCATCGATGTGTGGAACGACCTGCTGCTTCAGATCGTACGTAGCGTCCAGTAAGTAAGCGATAGGGATGCAGCGAAAATGTTCGTCTGATTTCCAAGATTTCCCTTTCTTGAATTTTTGTTCTTCAGATGGTTGATTGAAGAATCAGGTGTGCTCTGTTCCGCTTCGTAATTGGCACGGTGTTTTACACTTCTTGTTGTCAGCGACTCAGCATGGCCGGCACAACAGAACGAATGCATCAGACACGGCAGCTCCGTTTCCAGTGGTCAAGGACCGATCCACGTGTGGACTCAACTGCTGCTTCAGATCCTGCCCGATTAGACGCATTCAGTAACCCCTACTTCAATTTCTGTTCTTGACATCGTTGCTGAAGAAACAAACGCTTCAATCGGGCGTTCTCTGTTCGGCTTCACAATCTTTTTGTTCTTGAGAGAGTTGCAAGCAAGGTCCGTGTCCAAGATATGTACCCCGGGTCTCCCAAAAAAGAGAATTATCGCCTCGACCACCACAACGCCAATCCTCCGACTTTTTCTGTTTCGTGGCCCAGCAAGGATTGGGCCGGCCCAGCCAGCGCGTCGCCTTCTTCCTTGGCCCTCCACCAGCGCAGCGCATGTTGCTCAAAAAAAAAAAAAAAAAAAAAAACCAGCGCAGCGCATCCATGGCATGGCTAGTTCTCAAAAAATAAAAAAAATAAATAAAAAATAAATTCCATGGCATGGCTCCCCCGATAGGAATGTGCTCTGAATTGACTGCGTCCTCACGCCCCTACGCCTCGCACCGGCATCGAGGTCCGCGCTCAACCATGCGTCCCCGCTGTCGTTCCTCACGCCCGCAACCAGAGAAAGCAATGGTTCTACCCTTCAAATGAGTTGTTCCAAACATCTATAGCAGTTGTTCTAGCCATCAAGATAAGTTGTTCCAGCTTTAAACATCGATTGTTCCAACCTTGAAACCCAAATGTTCTAACCGTTCGCTTTGCGCCTGCCTGGGCTCGCGCGCTACTGCCCAGCTATGAACCAACTTTCCGACTCCTCGATGTGTTGTTGATCGCTTGCTTATTCCTGCTAGTAAAATGAGGATCCATTCGTTGCTCATGGAACACTTGTTTTAATTCGCCAGAACAATTGACTTCACATATAATCATGCACCTCCAACTATTTTTTTTTATGAAAGCACCTCCAACTATATGTAAGGCAGGCAGAGATCCCACTAGAAACATCATCAATTATATACTACACCGTCATAAGACATAGGGTATTACGCATTTTGCTGCTTGGATCTGTATAAACTCGACGTCTTGTGTTATCACCGCGTTTTTTAGGGTTAGTTTGGTTGGTGCCCTCCCAGGCAGAGCAACGACAGCCGCCTGAGTCAGGCACTTTTCTCAGAGTAGAGTCCAAACAGGCCCTTATTACTTGGCATTCACATAAAATCTATCTTCGAGGCTTTATGACGCGCGAAATCAGTACCATGGACATATCTACAGCAGTGAACTTCGTCGTGTTCGTTAACGGCTACTACAGTGCTGAGTAAATCGACTACTCGGCGCGTTCCACAAGTTCAACACAAGCGTCTCTGCATGGACGGCGCGTTCCACAAGTTCAACACAAGCGTCTCTGCATGGACGCGGATTTTCCTACAGCGACTTTAGGCGAGGGTGCTAATTGGTTTTGGAAAATCGAAAATGTAGGTGTGCTGCGTAGGTCGTAGGTGACTGTTGTTGACGTTCGTGGGAACAGATTATTTGTGTTTAGTGTTCTTGGGTGCAGGGGGCCCTCATGCCATTGCGTCGAAGAACTTTCTTCGTTGAAGCTGTTCACCAGAGCATCTCGCTTGGGAAATACGAGAGAATTTTTGAAGTTGAAGCAGTCTGTTTATGACCTCAAGGTGAAGCTGTGCCAGGGTGACCAGCTTGTGGCTCCAGGCAGGCTGCTATACAGGTGGTCAATTTCGGTGGCAATATTTGATTGAAGTCTGAACATGAGACATACATGATGCTGATTCATGGTGTTTGTATGATTTGGGCCAATTTTTGAAGGTTGCCTTGATGAAGTTAATTGTTCTTTGTTTTCTCGGGCATCTGTTCTTCATTCGTTAATCTTTGTGTTCACTTACATACTTTGAAGACGTTGTGATAATACATGGTGATCCACTGGTCTTTCTTGCATCTTGTTGATGTGTTCTTCGGTAAATCTTGCGCTACAGCATGATAGTTATTTTTTTTTTTTGCGCAAACTGTACTCAGACCGAGATTGCTACGATTAGTTGGGACGAAACTTTTGATTGGTTCCCGAGTTCACATATTGTAAATTTTATTTTACTCTACATGACATGTACAGTCGGAAGTGTCTGATGTCTGCACACGATATGTACATAAGAATTTTTGTGAGATCTAGATGGCGAGATGATGTTAATTTCAGTGACAAAAAAATATACTTCATTGATTCGTTCAGGTAGAAACGAATTAGGAATAGGGAGCAAAATGGCTCCAGCCGCCGGAGCTCCAGGCAACATGTTGGATGTGCTCCCCGTTTGAAATCGACGTTCTCATGAACGATTCGGAAAGAAAATTCTGCTACCCGACGCATCAAGATGCAACAACTACAGCTGGCAGGCCTACTCTGCTCCGGTGAGGGGGATGATTTGTTGGATTGTGACGTAGAAAATGCAGCGGGTATCCCTAGATGAGTGCACGGGCATGATAAGGTCCTGAGCTCAGGATGACCTGAAAATCGAATTTGCCGTCTCTGAATCAAGTCCCGAGGGGAGCAGAACCTAAGAACGAGGCAACAGCTAGCTCTGGCAAAAAATTAAAGAATAGTGTAGTCCTTGTTTAAGTTTTTGATTTCTCTTAGAGCAAACCCAACGGTGGAGCCGACTATTTATCTTGTAGCCAAGTAAAAACTAAAGCAAAAAACAAACTTGTCTGAACATTAATTGTCAGACCCACGTGCAGTCTCATAAATTTCCACAGCTTGACCACGCGCCCGGCGCTGCAGTTTGCGCCAACCTACACTCTCTTTCTTACCTTTTTCTTGCAAAACCTGATATTCTTTGGCTACACACTTTCTATTGGGCTTGCTCTTAGAGCGTCCCCAACAATGCCACTTCAGCTAACTCTTAAGAATCCACGTCGTCCTTTCGCTGAGCTGGAAAAGAGAGGAGAGCGGAAAAAGGTTTGGCTAGCGCTTGTGTAGGAGACAGTCTCGCTCGGTGTTCGAGGCTCTTTGCATGCCGTATGGCCTCTGCTTTCTCATGGGCATTGATATTGGTTGGTCAGTGGCTGGGTCCCGTGCTGCTTTGAAGCATGTGTCAAAAGATAGAAGTAAGGAGAAATATCTTTAGCTGTTGTCTCTTACACGAGCTGGCAAAAAGATTGCTAGCTCTTGCTTTAAATCGTTGGGCACGCTTTTAGAGGCCGCTTTTTAAGAAGAGTTAGTTCATTCTCTCTTTTTTTTTTAAATAAACAATTCTAAGAATTAGCTTAGAGATAACTATTAGAGACGCTCTAATAATCTTGCCAGGTTTTGGTTTATGTTGCGGCCATGTCACATGCCGTCGACATCATAAAAGAGTTGTTTAATGGGTTGGCTATGTACAGGCTGCTGTTTTGAATTTTTTTAATAATTGATGCTTGCACAAATAGCAAAGAGTAACTCGGTTACTGGCTGAAAGACTGGCACTGCCTCGAGCGTAGTGTTTAGCCCGCTTCCGCCCAGCGAGTCGTGAAACGCTCGCTCACTTCTCTCTCCTCTCTTCTCTTTCCTCCAACTCAGATTTTGATGATGTGGAGCGGAAAAAAAATTAGTGCGGATCGTCCGCAAACATGAGATATGCGGCCCCCATTTGGATTTCTGCCGCGTGGACTCCTCCAGCCATCCGACGGGGAGCAACGATCGACTCAGCTCCCGCACGTCCACGGCTGCCGCTCACGCACGGCTCCAAGGCAAGCTCACGTCTCGGTGCCTTCCCAAACTACGCCCAAGTCTCCATGCGCGAGCTCGCCCCACCGTCGCCACCGCTAGCTGCGCGGCTTTGATCCGCTGTCGCCACCGCCGGGAGCACCTGGTGACGACCTTCCCTGCCTCGCGCACCGCTCGGCAACGGCGTCTAGTCTCCGGGTGCGAGCTCGATTCACCGCCACCACGCCAGCCACGCGAGCTCGATCCCCCATCGCCACTGTGATGCCATTCTTCCTTTGGCATCCAAGCCGAGGTGCTGTCGAGGACCTATGAAAGCAATGGCAGCGGCGACTCATCCAAATCCTCATTACCAAATGGGGAATTCGCTGCTTGTTGCTGTTAGGTGATGGCATTGAAATTTTGTTAAGAAATCAACTAGAAACGTACCTACTCGTACATTCAATTCGTATCTTGAGAAATCTATAGCAGAGCAAATGATCTATTGCGATTCCCTGGTCTGCCAGTGTTCCTAATTCGTTAATGACCCACTCAAGAACTGTATGCTGAAGAACTCTGAACTAACCAAAATCTGTAGTGAATCGAAAGAGGGGCCTGGTCCAATGTTTACACGGGCAGGTCCAAGTCGTCGTGCACGAGCCTCGCCAAGGGCGCCGCGAAGGCAACCTTCGTGGAGACCCGCAGAGCCATACGGGGAGTCGCTCTCCAATAGAAGGGGAGGCCATCAACGTTGTGCACGCGCTTCCGGCGGCGGCGGATGGAGGAACTCGATGAGTTCACTGGAGCTGAAAGCCTGAGCCAAGGGCGTTTGGGAGTGGCTTTGAGCCGAGGGCGTGCGAGAGCCGAGCCATTCTGGGCGCTGGACACCTTGTGCGGCTCCCGTTAGATTACCTCAGCACGTCCACGCGTCGGCAATCGAGGAGGGGCTGCACCGGTTGAGTTTGCGAACCGTGGCTTCATTAATTAACGTCTACATTGACCTAGACGCCATGGTGACTCCCTGGCGATTCGGAGGCGATCTCCAGATTCCGATCTGATTCGTGAGAGACTCAAACTCTAGGTAGTCTCGATTGTCTACGACGTGGACTCCCCACGCGTGAGACGACGTCTTCCCGATCTCTCGGGTAGATATTGCCGAGTTTCTGATCTGCCGTGACCATATTGGTTGGCGGCGTCTAGGTTTTCTGAGGCAAGCTCGTGGTTTGGTTTCCTCGATCTCTAGGGCTTGGATCGTTGGTGTGCTGTGATCTCGCTCAGTGGGGGTGATACGGGGGTCCTGTTGAAGGTCCTTCCCACCTGATACTGGTGCCGATCGCGGCTACTTTGATCTCACGTGCCTAGTAGATGGAGGACTCGAGGAAGGCGGCGGCGATTGAGAAGGAGAAGGAGAAGGCCCTGGCGGTGGGCGCAACATCTGGCATGACGCCAGAATTGAAGCAAAAGGAGGCGGGAGACGGAGGTGGCCTGGTGCTCTCGACGGGCAAGACGCAGGTTGGGATGATGGGGATATTGGCAAGTAATTCTGCATTGGAGACAGACATTGGCCCGGGTGCAATGATCCTGTATGAGATGCGGGATAAAAGCTCAATGGATGGATATGTGGAGGAGGATTCTGATGACGAGGTGATTGACATTGACATGGGTGCTGCTGCCCAAAGTGTCAAGGGTAGATGGTTGGTGTTGGCAAGGTATTATTCTGGAATTCCGTACAACCCAAAGTATCTGTTTGAGGATATGGGGCGTGCATGGGGATTGAAAGCTCCTGTTTTTGCAAGAACACTGGACTCATCGAGTTTGATTCGCAAAGGGTGTACGAGATGGTGGTCAATGGTGGCCCATGGAGGAGTAGAGGTGATGCAATGCTGGTTGTGCCATATGATGGACTGACTAGGCCCTCAGACATTGCTATTGATACAGTTCCGCTATGGATTTGGTTCTTTGACCTACCGGAGTTCATGATGACTAGGGATTATGGCTCATTTTTGGGTGAGAAGCTGGGAAGGGTGATTGAGTATGGTGGTGCAGTAAAGAACTTTCTGCGGGTGAGAGTGCAGTTCCCCCTAGAAAAGGCACTAAAAGCGAATCTGAAAGTGCGTATTGATGGGAAGGTCTCTCCTGTGAGAGTCAAATATGAGAACGTGCCCAGTTTTTGTTTCTCTTGTGGTATGATCGGCCATGCAAAAGACGTTTGCCCGGATGAGGATATACATGGTGGTGTCATCAGGTTTGGTACGAATTTGAGGGCCTCTCCGCTCAAGCGTACCAGTACCTTCAAGTTTTCTATTCCTACTGCTAAACCTGCTGCTGCGAAGGCGCTGAACTATTCTGGAACACAGCGCAATAAGGTCTTGTCGGGGTCGAGTTCATCCAGAACCCCGGCGGGTGGCGGTCGTGGCAATGATGGGGGTGGAAAGATGAACGTGGGGGAAAATGTGAACAAGCCGGTTGGCACTGAAGTACTGGACGATGATGTTCCTGCTGCTGCGGGAGGAGGCGAGAAAGAGGAAGTGAAGGTGCCGTTGGAGGTGAGTGACGCTTTGGAGCATGGCGTCCAGGCGATGAATGTTGATGAGAAATTCAAAGAACCGCTGCCCAAGGGGAGAGGCTTTGAGTGAGTGTCATTTAGTGGAGACTATCATGAATCGGGCTCCTCGACATCTATTGGCTCGATGCCTCCTAGGTTCCAAAAGAAACTTATGGGGGGCATTGCTGATCAGCTCAAATCCTTAGCTGAGCACGGCATGGACATCGATGGACAGAATGATGCGTTGAAGACTGAGAGGACAGTGGGCGATGAGAGTGAGGAGACGGCCCGGAAGAGAAGTAAAAAAGACCCTTCAATTGTGAACATGGGGGGGAAACCTGGTGGGAGCTCAGTAGGAGCCCCACGAGGAGCAATGAGTTCCTTATGTTGGAACTGCCAGGGGGTGGGGAACTCCCGGACAGTTCGTGACTTGTGCGCTCTCATCCAGGCGCATCACCCCAAATTGGTCTTCTTGTCGGAGACATGGCAGAGTGAAGCTCGCATGAAGAATCTCCGCTGGAAGCTTGGTTTTAAGAATTGTTTTGCAGTAGAGTCGGGTAATAAAGGTGGTAGTATTGTCCTGTATTGGGATGAGTCTTTAGAAGTGTCTTTACAGTCTTTTTCTGTTCATCATATAGATGTTTTAATAAAAGAAGACCCGCACACCCCTGTGTGGTGGGCAACGTTCGTTTATGGGGAACCTCGTGTTGAAAATATAGACACCGCATGTGGACTACTCTAAAAGATATCAAAAATAGAGTTGCTGAACCTTGGGTAGTTATGGGGGATTTTAATGAGGCTATGTGGCAATTTGAACATTTTTCAAACACAAAACGTGGGGAAAGGTAGATGGAGAATTTTAGACAAGCCCTTGATTATTGTGCTTTACAGGACCGTGGCTTTAGTGGTCTACCTTGGACCTATGATAATCGACAGCCGGGTGATCGAAATGTTAAAGTTAGATTGGATCGAGGGGTAGCTGACCAAAACTGGATTGATTTGTTCCCCGAACACTCAATGCGACATCTTGTTTCGCCAAGGTCTGACCATTGTCCTATTCTGTTGTGTAATGCAGCTGAAGTACCAATCAATAGAGGGAAGTGCTGCCGTTATGAGATAATGTGGGAGAGAGAGGATTCACTGAAGGACGAGATCGAGGGAGCATGGAAGGCGTGTATTAATAAGGGTGATCTGGGAGGTATTTCTCGTGCCTTACATGAGGTTATGAGAAGCCTGCGTTCTTGGAGTCATGCCAAGTTCGGTTCTGTCCGAAAAGAATTGGAGTCTCTCAGAAGTCAGCTTGAGGAGCTACAAGCACAGAATGATGATAGCAATTGGGACATGATTTTTGAAACAATGAAGAGGATGGATGAAATTCTGTATAGAGAAGAGATGCTTTGGCTCCAACGGTCCAGAATCATGTGGCTTAAAGAGGGTGATAGAAATACGAAATTTTTTCATCGAAAGGCAGCGTGGAGAGCTCGTAAAAATAAAATAAAGAGACTTAAGCGTAGCGACGGCTCATGGACAGATCAGCAGGCTGAAATGGAGAGCATGGCAAAGGATTATTTTCATACTCTGTATATAAAAGATCCTACGGTGGACTCACAACCAGTAATTGATTTATGTTCTGCTGTTATCTCTGATGCTACTAATGAGGCCTTGTGTAAAATTTATACAGATGAAGAAATAGGTACGGCGCTGTTCCAGATTGGCCCTCTAAAAGCTCCAGGACCGGACGGCTTCCCGGAGAGATTTTTTCAATGCAATTGGGAGTTATTACGGGAGGATGTGGTGATGGCAGTAAGGAAGTTTTTCGAGGATGGGATCATGCCAGAGGGGGTCAATACAACGTCAATTGTGTTGATTCCGAAAAAAGACCACCCTAAAGAATTGAAGGATTTCCGTCCCATTAGCCTCTGCAACGTCATCTATAAGGTTGTGTCTAAGTGCGTTGTTAATAGACTAAGACCTATTCTGGATCAGTTAATCTTTCCGAATCAGAGCGCTTTCATTCCGGGCAGACTAATAACTGATAATGCGTTAATCGCATTTGAGTGCATTCATGCCCTACAGTAGATTAAAAATGAGGACAATCAGTTTTGTGCCTATAAGTTGGATCTCACCAAAGCTTACGACCGTGTTGATTGGGATTTCCTTAAGGGTATTCTTCTGAAGCTGGGCTTTCACTGTAAATGGGTGGAGTGGGTGATGAGTTGCGTCACCACAGTCCGCTATGCAGTCAACTTCATTAATGGAGTCCTATTGGATTCCTTCCAACCAACACAGGGATTACGCCAAGGTGATCCACTATCTCCTTATCTTTTTCTATTTGTGGCTGATAGTCTATCAATTTTGTTGAGAAAACAGGAGCTGGAAGGAAATATTGTTCCCCTCAAAATTACTAGAAGGGCCCGGCCATATCCCACTTATTGTTTGCAGATGACAGCTTATTATTCTTCAAAGCGAATGTGAACCAGGCTGAGAAAGTAAGGGAGCTACTGGATACTTTCTGTCAGGCTACAGGGCAGCTCATCAATCCGGCTAAATGCTCGTTGTTGTTTGCTGAACATTGCCCTCAGAACAGAATAGATGAAGTAAGAATTACCTTGGGTGTTGAGCGGCCAGCTTTTGATCCAAAGTATTTGGGACTGCCAACTCCTGAGGGACGCATGAAGGCTGATCGTTTTCAACCTATCAACGAGAGGTTGGGCAAGAGGATGCTCAATTTTTCAGAAAGGGATTTGTCTTTTGGTGGGAAGGAGACTATGATTAAATCAGTCGCGCAGGCAATTCCGACATACATCATGTGTGTTCAAGATTCCGGACGGTGTTTGTGAGGAGGTGGAAAAGAGTATAAGGAGTTTCTGGTGGGGCTCTCGCAATGGTAAGCGTCGGACTCACTGGACGGCATGGGAGAAAATGATTAAGGCAAAAGGACAAGGTGGCATGGGTTTTCGGGACTTGAAACTGTTCAACCAAGCACTACTCTCGCGACAGGCTTGGAGACTAATTGAGTTCCCGGACTCCCTGTGTGCTAGATTCCTGAAAGCTAAGTACTATCCCAATGGGGACTTATTAGATACAGCTTTTCCTCAAGTCATATCACCGACATGGCGAGGCATTATCCATGGGCTGGAACTGTTGAAGAAAGGAGTAATATGGCGAATTGGGAACGGGGAGAAAGTCAAGATTTGGCGACACAACTGGTTACCCAGGGACTTGGGCCTTTCTGTCTTAGGGAAGAGGCGGCCTTGTCGGCTCAAATGGGTCAGCCAGCTGATAAATGATAACAGGACTGGATGGGATTGGGGCAAAGTAAACAAGTTTTTTGGCCGCATGATGCAGAAGACATTCTCAATATCAAAATTCCTGAGATCCATGGAGAGGACATTGTTGCTTGGCAGTATGAGAAGACAGGGCAGTTTACAGTCAGGAGCGCCTATAGACTGGCAGTGCGAATGCATAATGAAGACAGCCAACAGTCAAGCAGTTCACATCTTGACGGTGACCGGCCCATATGGAAATGTCTGTGGTCGGTGCAGGTACCGCAGAAGATAAAATTTTTTGCATGGAGAGTCGTCAACCAAGGGCTGCCTACAAAGCTAAATAAGTGGAAGAGAAAGTTAGAAACGGAAAACATTTGCGGCCTCTGCGGTTTGCAAGCAGAGGATGAACATCACGCCCTGGTGCGCTGCGATCATGCTACTGCCTTTCGAAAGGCAATGTCTGATTTTTGGGTGTTACCAGACGAGGAGATGTTTAATTATGATGGCCCAGAGTGGTTGCTTCTGATGCACTCAAGGATTGATGCAACAATGGGTGCTAACCTGATATTGCTACTCTCGCGTATATGGAGTGTTCGGAATGATGTGGTACACAATCAAAAATCCATATCAATCACAGGCTCGGTGTGCTTTCTTAGAAGCTATGCAGAATCACTGTCGACTATCTGACAACCGGTGGACGCTGCTCATGGCCACGGCAAGCATCAGACACTGAAATCTGATGGAAGGCAAGGAGCAAGATGAGCAAGCCCAGGGATTTGTGAGAAGACTTGGGCGCCGCCACACGTAGATGGAGGTTTTTCTAGCGATTCAGGACGAGCTGGATTAGGAGTGGTAATTAGAGACCACAAAGGAGATGTACTACTAACTGCATGGAGAGTGGTGTTTGATGCAGACTCTGCAGAGGAGATCAAAGCAAGAGCATGCAAGGAAGGAATCAGCTTGGCGGTTGAATGGACGAGGAGCAAGGCAATACTAGAGTCGGACTGCGCGTCGCTAATTTCCGCTTTATCTTCAAAGCGCATCCCTCGTTCGTCCCTCCGGATATTAAGGAGATGGGTAGTGGTCTGCCGGAACTCAAGTTCCAGGCCGTTAAGAGAGAGCAGAATTTTGTAGCTCATGAGCTGGCACAATTGGCGAAACGCACCGTTCATACAGCCTTTGGTGGGCGCGGGCTCCCCGTTGTGTTGAGCAATTGGTCGCATTTGATTGTAACTCGGTTGTTATGTGATCAATAAAGCTCTCTCTTACCTCGAAAAAAAATGGCTCCAGCCACCGGCGCTCCTGGCAACATGTTGGATGTGCTCCCCGTTTGAAATCGACGTTCTCATGAACGATTCGGAAAGAAGATTCTGCTACCCGACGCATCAAGATGCAATAACTACAGCTGGCATACCTACTCTGCTCTGGTGAGGGGGGTGATTTGTTGGATTCTGACGTAGAAAATGCAGCGGGTATCCCTAGATGGGTGAACGGGCATGATAAGGTCCTGAGCTCAGGATGACCTGAAAATCGAATTTGCCGTCTCTGCATCAAGTCTCGAGGGGAGCAGAACCTAAGAACGAGGCAACAGCTAGCTCTGGCAAAGAATTAAAAAGTAGTGTAGTCCATATTTAAGTCTCTCATTTCTCTTAGAGCAAACCTAACGGTGGAGCCGACTATTTATCTTGTAGCCAAGTAAAAACTAAAGCAAAAAACAAACTTGTCTGAACATTAATTGCCGGACCCACGTGCAGTCTCACAAATTTCCATAGCCTGACCACGCGCCCGACGCTACAGTTTGCGCCAACCTACACTCTCTTTCTTACCTTTTTCTTGCAAAACCTGATATTGTTTGGCTACACGTCTTCTATTGGGCTTGCTTTTAGAGGCTGTTTTTAAGAAGAGTTAGTTACCTTCTCTCCTTTTTTTCTCAAATAAACAATTCTAAGAATTAGCTTAGAGATAACTATTGGAGACGCTCTAATAATCTTATTTTGGTTTATGGTTTCGGCAGCTGCCGGCGATATGTTGCGGCCATGTCACATGCCGTCGACATCGTAAAAGAGTTGTTTAATGGGTTGGACATGTACATGCTGCTGTTTTGAATTTTTTAATAGTTGATGCGCACAAATAGCAACGAGTAACTCGGCTACTGGCTGAAAGACTCGCACTGCCTCGAGCGTAGTGTTTAGCCCGCTTCCGCCCAGCGAGTCGTGAAACGCTCGCTCACTTCTCTCTCCTCTCTTCTCTTTCCTCCAACTCAGATTTTGATGATGTGGAGCGGAAAAAAATTAGTGCGGACCGTCCGCAAACATGAGATATACGGCCCCCATCTGGATTTCTGCCGCGTGGACTCCTCCAGCCATCCGACGGGGAGCAACGATCGACTCAGCTCCCGCACGTCCACGGTTGCCGCTCACGCATGGCTCCAAGGCAAGCTCACGTCTCGGTGCCTTCCCAAGCTACGCCCAAGTCTCCATGCGCGAGCTCGCCCCTCTGTCGCCGCCGCTAGCTGCGCGGCTTTGATCCGCTGTCGCCACCGCCGGGAGCACCTGGTGACGACCTTCCCTGCCGTCGCGCACAGCTCGACAACGGCGTCTAGTCTCCGGGTGCGAGCTCGATTCGCCGCCACCACGCCAGCCGCGCGAGCTCGATCCCCCATCGCCACCGTGATGCCATTCTTCCTTTGGCATCCAAGCCGAGGTGCTGTCGAGGACCTATGAAAGCAATGGCAGCGGCGACTCATCCAAATCCTCATTACCAAATGGGAATTCGCTGCTTGTTGCTGTTAGGTGATGGCATTGAAATTTTGTTCAGAAATCAACTAGAAACGTACCCACTTGTACATTCAATTCGTATCTTGAGAAATCTATAGCAGAGCAAATGATCTATTGCGATTCCCTGGTCTGCCAGTGTTCCTAATTGGTTAATGACCCACTCAAGAACTGTATGCTGAAGAATTCTGAACTAACCAAAATCTGTAGTGAATCGAAAGAGGTGCCTGGTGCAATGTTTACACGGGCAGGTCCAAGTCGTCATGCACGAGCCTCGCCAAGGGCGCCGCGAAGGCAGCCTCCGTGGAGACCCGCAGAGCCATACGGGGAGTCGCTCTCCAATAGCAGGGGAGGCCATCAACGTTGTGCACGCGCTTCCGTGTAACAGCCTCTACAGAGACGACGCCAGTGTGACGCTGTGCCGTATGAGGAACAGTGGAAGCGGGATTCACATCAGGTGTTTTCAGTTGATCGTTCGCATATTTGTGTAATGTGTTTTGTGTGAGCGGGAACTTGGCCGTGGGCCCCCGCTGTCAGTGTAAGCGAACCTCTTATATAGATGGCGCCCTGTGTTGCGTAGACATTGAGCTAAGTAATGAAATAGAGTAGTTCGTCCATATCTTCTTGCGTTGCAAGTTAGAGTAGGTGAACACCGAATTCGATCTCACGCCCCAGTTCTTCACCGCCGGTGGCAAAGGAAGCGTTACAGGTGGTATCAGAGACGGGTGTTGATTCCTCGGGCGGTGCGTGATTGCGGAATTCCCCTGATCTTGAGCTGTAAAATTCCTTGCGCGGTTGGTCGAGGTTGAGCAAAGCGATCCAGTTCGGGGAGCTCGACTTCCTGTAAATCTGTGCGGGTTGGTTCGATTCGGGGGCGGTCACCACGGCGCCGAAGAAGACGCCGGTGCAGAAGCCTTCGGTGCAGACCCAGTTCGTCCTCGACATGATGGCGACGAGCGGCGCGAAGGAGGAGGAGCGTTGGGAGAAGTTGATGGAGAACATGGATCTACTGTTCGGGCAGGTGGCGTCGATCGACACCACGCAACAGCAGGTGCTGGCTCAAGTGAACTTGAATTCCAAGGCGATCGAGCAGTCGGCGCAGGACTACCACTTCCTGGGCCGGCAAGTGGAGGAGAACGGCTACGCGGTGGATCGTATCGGGCGGGAGCTGTGGCGAGTCCAGGAGCACGAACACGCCCGAAGCCCGTCGGTCCGCAGTACTGATTCTCGCAGTTGTTGGGGAGATGGCTTTGAGGGTGGTGGATCTCGTCATGCCAGTGGCGGAGGCGGTGGTTGGCCGCGTGGCGGTGATGGCGGCAGTAGAACTGGTGGTGGTGGTGGCGGTAGACATGGTGGACGGGATGGTGGCGGTAGACATGGCGGACGTGATGGTGGCGGTAGAATTGTTACTGGTGGTGGCGGTTGGCGTGATGGTGATCGGGAAGCTGACCGCGACCTTGATCTGCACGCCAACCGTTCGACGACAGGTCGCAACAATGACCGTCAGGAATACTCTCGCAATACCATGCCTAAAATGTCATTTCCCAAGTTTGATGGTGCCAATCCCAGGATCTGGAAGGACAAGTGCTTCGATTACTTCTCGATATTCAAGCTACCAGAGTATATGTGGGCAACTTCAGCCTCTCTTCATATGGAAGGTAATGCAGCGAAATGGCTTCAAGTATATAAGCAGCAGCATGGACTAGGCACTTGGGATAGTTTCATTGCCGCTGTAGAACTTAAGTTTGGTGCATTTGACTATAGAAAGAACATGCTTGAGTTACTTGCTGTTAAGCAGAAAGGTTCTGTAGAGGAATATGCATCAGCATTCGAATTTGCTCGTTATCAGGTGTCTATGCATAATGTAGGTTTGGATGAAACCTTATTTGTCTCTCAGTTTGTGGAGGGATTGAAAGAGGACATCAAGGGTACAGTTCAGTCCCAGGTACCTGAAATAGTGGAAAGGGCAATTATGCTTGCACAGATACATGAGGCTGTACTAGAAAAATCTAAGTTCAGGTCTGTAAGAAGCTTCTCTCAGACAAAATCTACTGCTGCTTCTGGGAAGCATGACAGTAAACCTGCTGCAACTGTTGGGGATCTGTCAAAGGAAAGATTACTACGAGATTACAGAACAGAATGGCCTATGTTATTTTTGTGGAGACAAGTTTGACAATGCACATATCAATGTCTGTAAAAAAAGACCTAAAGCTCAGCTTCATGCTCTGTCTACTGAAGACATGGATATGCCTCTTACTGAAGAAATCTTGCAGCAGCTTGAAAAGGAGGATACTCTCATAGAAGAAATGGGTCACCTCTCTCTAAATGCAATTTCTGGTACAGATGAAGGAGAAGCAATCAGAGTTAGAGCTCTAGTCAAGAATCAGGTCATGTTGATCCTTATTGACTCTGGCAGCTCTCACAGTTTTGTGAACTCTTCCTTTCTCCACAAGGTGGGTATTCAACCACATGCCTGTCAACCTGTAATGATCAAGGTTGCTAATGGTGAGATCATGGTGTCTGATAAGATGGTTAAAGGACTGGAGTGGTGGGCTCCTAACCATACTTTCAATTCTGATATGAGAGTTCTTAACATTGGAGCATATGATGCTATCTTAGGATATGATTGGCTCAAACCACACAACCCCATGGTGTGTCATTGGGAAGACAAGACACTGCAATTTGAAGACCAAGGCTCCACTGTTAAACTACAAGACATCAGATCTGATATACAGGAAGCGAAGGAAATAGAGGCTGCACAAATCATAAAGTGGCTAAAAGGGAATGAGATCTGGTCTCTTACTATGTTGAAACCTCTGGAGCATACTGTGGAGGAAGCCACTTCTTCTGAGATTCAGTGTCACTCAATGAATTCAAAGATCTGTTTGGGGAACCTAAAGAGTTACCTCCTCATAGGGATTATGATCATGAAGTGTCACTGGTTCCTGGAGCCATACGTGTAAACTCAAGACCCTATAAATACTCTCCTCTTCATAAATCTGAAATTGAGAGGTAGGTGCATGAACTGTTAAAAGCTGGGTTGATTGTACAAAGCTCAAGTCCATTTGCGTCACCAATTCTACTTGTCCAAAAGAAAGATGGTAGCTGGCGTTTCTGTGTGGATTTCAGAAAACTGAATGATCTAACTATCAAGAACAGGTTCCCTATGCCTTTGGTGGATGAGATTGTGGATGAATTAGCAGGTGCCAAGTATTTTTCCAAATTGGATCTCCACTCTGGTTTTCATCAAGTGAGAATGAAACCAGAAGATGAATATAAAACTGCATTCAAAACACACCATGGACACTACCAGTTTAAAGTGATGCCATTCGGCCTCACTAATGCTCCTGCTACTTTTCAGTGTGTGATGAATTCAATTTTGTCTCCTTACTTGAGGAAATTTTGCCTAGTTTTCATGGATGATATTCTCATATATAGCCCTTCTTTGGAACATCATGTCATTCATCTCAGGAGAGTGTTGGAAAAACTGATGGAGCACAAGTTCTTTATCAAGAAATCCAAGTGTTCTTTTGGTCAGCAGAGTCTTGAATATCTGGGACATATCATCTCTGCTGAGGGTGTGGCTACTGACCCAACAAAAACCTCTGCAATGCTTCAGTGGCCTACTCCCACTTCTATCACTGAGTTAAGGGGTTTCTTAGGCTTAACTGGTTATTATCGAAAATTTGTCAAAGGATATGGTACTATTGCCAAACCTTTAACCAACCTGCTCAAGAAAAAATGCTTTGAGTGGTCTCCTGTTGCTGAAACTGCATTTCAGAACTTGAAGCAAGCTATGGCCTCTACACCTGTGTTGACACTACCTAATTTTGACAACACATTTGTTGTAGAAACAGATGCATGTGACTCTGGAATAGGGGCTGTGCTGATGCAGAACAACAAACCAGTGGCTTATCTCAGTAAGGCATTGAGTGAAGTTCACAAGACTCTCTCCATATATGAAAAAGAATTTCTTGCTCTCATTATGGCTGTGGAACGTTGGCACCCATATCTGCAAAGACAGCAGTTTATCATTAAAATTGATCACAGAAGCCTGTGTTATCTGGATGAACAACATCTCCAGTCTGATTTGCAGAGAAAGGCCATGAAAAGGTTAATGGGATTGCAGTTTAAGATCATCTACAAGAAGGGCAAAGAAAACCTGGCTGTAGATGCCCTCTCCAGAGTGGGACATTTGATGTCAGTGCAAGCTGTCACTGAAGTTCAACCACTGTGGATCCAGGAAGTTGTAAATTCTTATTCTACTGACCCTGCAGCCCAACAACTCTTGACACAGTTAGCAGTACACAGCCCTAACGAGCAAGGATACTCACTGCATAAAGGCCTCATTAGATTTAAGAACTTGATATGGATTGCTGAAAACTCTGCTTTGAGAACAAAGTTAATAGCTGCTATGCATGCTAGTGCTCTAGGAGGCTGCTCTAGGAGGCTGGGTCTCAGGCCACATATCAAAGAATCAAGAGGACATTTCATTGGAGAGGTCTCAAACATGATGTGGACAATTTTGTGAAGCAATGCAGTGTTTGTCAGCAGGCTAAGCATGAGCTTACTCATCCAGCTGGGTTGTTGCAACCTTTACTAATCCCTGATGGTGCCTGGCAACAATTGACTATGGATTTTGTTGAGGGTTTGCCTGTTTCTGAAGGCTACAATGCCATCTTGGTGGTGGTAGATCGTTTTACCAAGTATTCCCATTTTATTCCTCTAAGACATCCATTCACAGCTGCTTCTGTAGCCAAGTTGTTCCTGGATACAATAGTTAAGTTACATGGTTTGCCTGTCTCTATTGTGTCTGATCGTGATCGTATATTCATGAGTGAGTTCTGGACATCACTATTTTCGATCATGGATATCAAGTTATCTCACAGTACGGCTTACCATCCGCAAACTGATGGGCAAAGTGAAAGGGTGAACCAGTGTTTGGAGATGTATCTTTGTGTGCAGTGAATAATCACCCTAAAAAGTGGCGTGCATGGATTCCATTGGCCGAATTCTGGTACAATTCTTCGTTCCATACTGCTCTTGGTTGCTCTCCATTCATGGCACTATATGGATATGAGCCCAAGTTTGGTGCAGCACCAGTAATTGATGTCAACACTACTCCTTCAGTGACTGAATTGTTGGCTGAAAGAGAGGCTCATCGAGTCATGTTGAAAGAGCATCTGACAGCAGCTCAGAATCGTATGAAAATTCAAGCTGATCGTAAGAGAACTCATCGTGCATATCAAGTGGGTGAACAAGTCTTACTCAAGCTGCAACCGTATGCCCAGTCATCAGTGATCAGTCGACCTTGTCCCAAACTGGTGTTTAAATTCTTTGGTCCATATCGTGTGCTAGCGCTAATTGGCCAGGCGGCTTACAAGTTGGAATTGCCAGAAGGTTGTGAAGTGCATCCGGTTTTTCATGTCTCTCAACTCAAGCCGTTTCGACCTGATTTCACTCCTGTGTACAAGGACCTTCCGAAGCTGCGCGATCTCTCGGCTACAAATTTATCTCCAGAGAAAGTGTTACAGCGTCGGTTGGTGAAGAAGGGCAATAGCGTTGTTCCTCAAGTTCTGGTCAAATGGGTGTCTTCTGCCAGAAGATGCTGCGACCTGGGAGGATTACTATGTGGTGACGAAGCATTTTCCTGATGCTCTTGCTCGGGGACAAGCAAGCTTTCAAGGGGGGGAAGGTGTAACAGCCTCTATAGAGACAACACCGGTGTGACGCTGTGCCGTATGAGGAACAGTGGAAGCGGGATTCACATCAGGCGTTTTCAGTTGATTATTCGCATATTTGTGTAATGTGTTTTGTGTTAGCAGGAACTTGGCCGTGGGCCCCCGCTGTCAGTGTAAGCGAACCTCTTATATAGATGGCGCCCTGTGTTGCGTAGACATTGAGCTAAGTAATGAAATAGAGTAGTTCCTCCATATCTTCTTGCGTTGCAAGTTAGAGTAGGTGAACACTAAATTCGATCTCACGCCCCAGTTCTTCACCGCCGGTGGCAAAGGGAGCGGTTCACCGCACCGGTTGAGTTTGCGAACTGTTCGCACAGAATTTTTTTCCATGTGGAGCAGCTTATAGCCGGCTGACTAGGCATCATAATACTTGCTTTTATGCGCATGCGGCGGCGACAGGGAAGATTCTTTCCTGTTTCATTCTTCGTTTATTCCTAAACAAATCTGGCTAGCGACTTAATCATACTGATCGCGAGGTTTTGCTTATGCGCATGCGGCGGCGACAGGGAAGATTTTTTTTCCTGTTTTATTCTTTGTTTATTCCTAAACAAATCTGGCTAGCGAGTTAATTGTACTGATCACGCGATGCGTCTTGGATTTTTGCATGCACCTGAGTCATATTACATACAGAATCCGTCGCAAAAAAAAAAAATTACATACAGAATCAAGATATGATGCTTGGACTCGTTGGACTGCGCCAGCAATGGAGGCCGCAACTCGCTTGTAGCCGAAGCACCGGGCGCTCATCGTCAAAGAGTTCCTGCCGCTCACGTCCGTGCCGGCGCCATCGACCCCCAGTCCGTCGAGTTCCCTGCGTGCTGAGTGCATGACGATCATGCCGATGACTCGGCGTGTTAGGACATAAATAATGGTGTAGATAACTGTTGTCTGCAAGTGTTTTGAATGTCGTACATAATCAGTTAAATAGACAGCTCATACGATGCATTGTCTTTTTAGCTGTCTTAATTTATGAGTAGACAAATGAATGATGTTGATTATATGTACATTTGATCTTTGTGTATCATTTTGTGACTTTACCTGAGAGCACACCCATTTTCCATATTTTAGAATTTAATATGTAACAAATTTGATCTGAAGGATTGAAGTGTGAGTTTGTACCTTATATTACATCCTCCTTATTTACCTAAGGTCTACCTTTTGAAACCTATCTTTTTTTTTTGAGCGATCGACGGGGGGGGGGGGGGGGGGGGGGGGGGGGGGGGGGGGAGAGCATCCCCACCTGAATTTTCATTAAAACAGGCCGTCAGCAGGCCGAGCTTGATAGTTTTACAATGATCCGAGGATCAAAGCAGAAGTAAAAACAGTTCTACATTGGAGGGAAAGAGAGACAACCACACACATAACAACACTGACAAATACACACATAGAACCTCATCCAATGGTAGCATCTCGATGAACCATAGAGCAAGTAGCCATTCACCAGCACATGTCACCATCCAGCGAAGCTACCTCAACGATCTTCATTCCACGCAACTGGTTAGCATTGAGTCAAATTTGACAGACGACAGTTGTGAATTGCATTGCCTTAGAGAGACATCCAGGATCCAAACGACGCTCTTCGACGCCCATTGTGGGGAGGAAGCCGCAAAGGAGGAAGAGCCATCGAGAGGAGAACGGAGAGATCCAATAGAGGGGATCCTGGTCCCGCGACCCAGCATATGATGAAGCAATACGATCAGGGAGTGAGGATTTCGTCGAAGCACGCCACCACTGAGAATAGACACATGCCCATTTCTGGACAACGATGATCAAGCTCAAGTGCAAGGAAGAGAAGGAACCTCATCGCAGACATTGAAGTCCACCTTCAGAGCTCAAAAGGTGCACGCTCGCCAACCCGGACCATGCGGAGGTGGTGACCTCCCTGCGCATCACGCGCAGCACTTTCGTTGCACAGTATCCGGAGTTCGCAGCTGGCTCAAGGGGTGGGTCGAGGTGCTACAGCAACGCCTCCATCGAGGGAAACGGCGCCCGAGAGCGTCATCATTGCCGGCACCGGCGGGATAGCCAGTGCAAAGATTTCGCCCAGCACCTCTCACCGCCCCAGAGCACCGTCGGAGGGCCGACAGAGCAGAGCAGGTTAGCGGCCATAGCCGCCGAATGTCGACGAAGAGGTTGGCACCGTAGATCTGTGCATCACCTAGCGCATCCGGCCGTCACCGGCCAGATCCGTTCGCCGCATCGCTCGGGCGCCTCCATGGCGGTAGAGGTAGTCCCACCGCCCCATCAGGAGGGGGCCTGCTGCCTCGAGCGGCCCCGTCGCGCCGGCGCCGCCGTCCTTGCCATTGCACGTGAAGCCGGCAACGGCTCTGGCAGCGCTGGGACGGGAGGGAGGAGCGGTGGAGACGGCAGTACAGGCCACCGCGTTGCAGCCTCGCCGACTTGCTTTCTTCTTCAACTTGCTTCAGATCGAGATTTGGATCGGGATTTGAATGAGGGCTGCAGATGTAGAGACGACGGAGGGGGGAACAAGGACTAAAGTGAACGCGAGCAGGACCCTTGGGGGCCCTGCCGCTGGCCGCCGCCGCCGCCGGCCGGCGACGGCGGCCACGGCGAGCTAGGGTTTGGGAGGGGTTTGTGGCGGCGGGGGCGAGTCGCCCTCGAGTCGCCCAAGGAGAGCGACGCGAGGGCCGAGCCTCAAAGTTCCTTGAAACCTATCTTTGAAAAGGTTTTGTTTGCAAAATGGCAAGAGCTAAATCAGAAATAAAGGAAAACCATTCTTTATCCATTCGTCCCTATCTGGAGCTCGGGCTTCATTCTTATCCAGAGCTCGCACAGGGACGCCACTACGCCAATGGCGTGACCGCACCACGCAGCACCAGCAGGCACACCACTACGAAAACGTCCAGCGGGAGGCACGCCGCGCGGCGCAGACGTGACATCGGGCTCTGGATCCATAGCCTGACGTACAGCCGTCGACGAAGCCATCGCCTGACGTGGGAGCACGAGCCAGTGCCGTTGTCTCGTGAGACGACGGCAACGCCCTCTTTCCTCGTTTATTCTGGTTTAGAGATGAGAAATTTGCTGACATGGCACTATATAGACAACACATAAATTAGTGTTGTACATGCCCTTACAAGTACAGAGCGGAGTCCGAGTCCAAATGGATCTAAATGGTTGATTTGTGTAATTATGTATGCTTCCTATCATTAAGACATTTACATTTTATTTGTCTTATGGATTTTTGGAATTATAATGAGCCACGACGACGCTAGTGGGAAGCGGCGGCGGGGCAAGGTGTGCGGACAATGGGCGGCAACTTGGCGGTGTCACGGGCCTCGAGTTCAAGATCCTAGTGTGCCTCTCTCTCTCTCTCTCTCTCTCTCTCTCTCTCTCTCTCTCTCTCTCTCTCTCTCTCTCCGGGCTACTGCAGTGGGCGGAATCGGGCTGCATGGGGCGCCGGGTAGGGATGAAAATAGTGATGGAAATTCCCGATTTACCAGTGATCGTTTTCGGAAAAACAAGAAATGGGAAAAACAGTTATGAGAAATACGGGAACGGAAATGAAAATGAAAAAATCTATACGGAAATGAAAGTGGAAATGATAGAGAGATTTTTTGATCGAATAGACAGAATATCGTATTATCTCAAAATTTTCCGTTGAAAATACCATATTTAATAGTTGTAATTGAAATTTTCCTTTACTCAATTAGCCCAAGCGTCAAACCCAACTACCTCATGTATAAACAATGGACTCACTTGTAAATAGTCACTGATTTTAGCATGATAGTGATTGCCCTCATTTCTATTCAACTATAGCCCTATCTCTATCATGATTGATTGATTGCCATGTGAATGAACGCCTCATTTCATTCACTTAATTAGGCCAATATTCACAAATTAGTTTTTTGTTTATTTTAATCATGTGTTGAGTGGTTGCATGAACACATGCCAATACGTTATCATATATATTAGATCTCTATGTTTTCGATCACAATTATCGGCTTCCGACCGTTATCGACATAATTTCGTTCCGATAGTTTCACTTTCGATATCCCGACATTTTTGATATGGTTTCCCTTTCAGAGATTATCGGTTTTGATTTCAATTTCGACTAAATAATATGGTTAGAAAATGATAAAAGTATGTTTCGATCGTTTCCGACCGTTTTCATCCCTAGTGCCGGCGCGCGATGCGGCTGCGGGCTGCGGCCACACAATCTTGTGTAGCATGATTTTTTAAAAATAAAATTAATAGGCTTCACCATAAGGCTATGGTTGGGCGGTGATGAGGACTCGTATCACCGCGCCAATCCTAGTCCCATAGGACCAAAACTGATTGTAACAGGCATTCCGCAGTAGTAGAATTGTAGAAATGAGGGTACCGAGATAGAAACAAAACGATACTTCTCCATTCCTAAATATAATTTTTTTCTAGCCTTGAAAAACAAAACAATCTTTAAGCCAATGAGCCAAAAGACTATATCTCTCATTTTTGCCTTAGATTTGGGGACAAAATTTGAACTCTAAAATAGCCTGTATTAAAGGACTCGTTCGCATTAAGATACACATTTTAACTCTCTCCATTGGCCGAAGTTCACTTTTCATCTCTCAACTACGGATTCATGAGATTCAAACCTCTAACTTTGAGAGGAATAATTGAGCAAAGAAAAAAAAACCGAGATGAAGGAAATGTCGTGCGTGTTGTTGCCTTTGAATAGTCGAGACACCATGCCTTTTTCTTGCATGATAGTATAAGTGATGGCCCCAAGAATGTATGTACTGCCATGCTGATGATGGGGATGCAATGAGCACATTATATACGACATTTTCAGCAGTTTGTTATTCTGTCCACATGTGGTTTTTGTTTCTTTCCTTCTTTTTTTTTTGTCACCGTGGTATAAAGATACAAGATGCAATAATTGACTACAGTAAATATAAACACGTCACTGCCGGAGATGGGCCATATCGACAGCACATCGACATCACTCATTGTCTGACACTGACTCTCACTGTTTCCATCAGTCGGCTGTACTCTGTTGAAAGGTGGATGGTAGAAGTCCACGATCGCTAGCCAGTGTGCGACAAATATTCGTTGAGAGGAATATCGTCTGTGCCACAAATAATGCTACCTGAATCTCATGATTTAAAAAAAGGAGAAAAAATAAAAAGGATTTGCCCCCTCTTTTTATACCATGATCGATGAAACTGAAAACATACACTCTCAAGTTCCCAGACTTAAAGCTTCCATGCCCACTTCCACAATGGAGCTCACGCCACCGCCACTGTCCGCGGCCTTGGCACTGATGATCACCTTGGTGGTCCTTGTGCTCAGCTCCGCCATGTGGCGGAGCCGCAGGCAGCGGAAGACGACGCTGAACCTCCCGCCGGGCCCAAGAGGATGGCCGGTGTTGGGTAGCCTGGGCTTGCTACTAGCAGACAAGCTCCCACCACACCGCGTCCTGGCTAAGCTCGCGGCGCGCCACGGCCCGCTGATGCACCTCCGGTTGGGCTCCTTCCACGTCGTGGTGGCCTCCTCGGAGGAGACGGCGCGGCTGGTCCTCAAGACCCACGACATGGCCTTCGCCGACCGCCCGCCCACGGCCTTCGGCAAGATCATCGGCTACGACTACCAGGGCATCGTGCAGACGCCGTACGGGCCTTACTGGCGCATGGCGCGCAAGCTGTGCGGCACGGAGCTCTTCTCCGCGCAGCGCATCGACGCGTTCGAACGCGCCCGCGCGCAGGAGATGCGCGCCCTGACGCGCGGCCTGTTCGAGCGCGCCGGCACCGTCGTGCCGGTGAAGGAGCACCTGCTCAACCTGACGATGCACAACATCGTTCGCATGGTATTGGGGAGAAATGGTCGCCAGGCTCTCATAGCTCCGAGGGCGACGAAGCGTTCCAGCGATGTCTCAAAGAATCGTTCACGGTGACTGGTTTGTTGGGCAACGTGGGAGAGTGGTTGCCGTGGCTCGGCTGGCTCGACGTGCAGGGCTGGGTTCGGAGGATGAAGCGGGTGCACGTGCTTTTCGACCAGTTCAACGAACAGATCCTCAACGAGCACCGGAAGGGCGACCGTGCAGCAGGAGCCGCGGGACGATGATGGACGACATGGGCTTTGTGGACGTGCTGGTGCAGTTAGAGGAGGACGGGCGGCTCACGCGCGACGGCGTCAAGGCCTTCCTCCTGGACATCATCGGCGGCGGCACGGAGACGGCAGCCGCGACGATGGAGTGGGCCGTACTGGAGCTCCTGCGCCACCCGGCCGCCGCGGCGGCCGCCACCGCGGAGCTGGACCGCGTGGTGGGCCGCGGCCGCTGGGTCGCCGAGAGCGACCTGCCCGGCCTCCCCTACGTGGAGGCCGTGGTGAAGGAGGCCATGCGGCTGCACCCCGTGGCGACTCTCCTCATCCCGCACCACGCGCGCGAGGACGCGGTGGTCGCCGGCTACGACGTCCCCGCCGGCACGCGCCTGCTGGTGAACATGTGGGCCGTGGGCCGCGACCCGGCGTTGTGGCACGACGACGAGCCCGACGCGTTCCGGCCCGAGCGGTTCCTCGCCGGGGGCAGCGGCGAGGGCGTGGACGTCCGCGGGACGCACTTCCGGCTCCTGCCGTTTGGGTCGGGGCGTCGGATGTGCCCCGCGTACAACCTGGCCATGAAGGAGATGGTGGCGACGGTGGCCAACCTGGTGCATGGCTTCTCGTGGCGGCTGCCGGACGGGGTGGCGCCCGAGGACCTGAGCATGGAGGAATTCTTTGGGCTCCATGTATGTCGGAAGGAGCCGCTCCTCGCCGTCCCCGAGCCAAGGCTGCCGGCGCACCTCTACGCCGCACTCGACTAGCTAGATAGTCATCCTGTGTGTTTCCTTGGTGTACAATTCACCAGGCGCTCGTATGGTTTGCCACGTCAAACGCAAAGTGTTTAAAAAAATGTATCCGGTAACTGCATGCAACCAGTTTTACAGTATTCTCAGCTCACAAGCTTTTGACAAATATTTCGAACGCTTCACCCGATGCCTCTACATCCCTACCTTATCTCTTTGCTCAACCTATATATATACTACTCTTCAACTATGGGAGCTTAAAGCTCACCACAGCGTTCTGGCCTACGGTGTCCAGGCTCTTGCCCAACGCGTGTCTTTTACCTTGCTTTCCCTTTTACCTCTTCGTGATGCGTCCCCAGCGCTCAGCCTGTAGGTCGGTTTATGCTTTCATGGGCCAGCCTCTCCCGTTCAGTTCCACGGCCTGCCTGCCGCTAGCTTGCCTGTGTCCCGGGGCCATCTCAACTCGCGCGTGCGCCATAAATTCGATGGTGGCTGGGCCTAGATTTGGTGGCCTCTCATTGATCCGGCTATAAGAACGCTGAAGCACAAACTATCAAATCCAGTGCAAATAGATTAATGAGACAGGGGAATTGAACGACCATTCCCCGTGTTACAGTTTTGTTTGGCTGGGTTCTTTTTTGAAACATCAGAGAGTGCAGTCCACGAGAAAGAGGAGAATGCAACCGAGCAACTCCATCATCAAACCAGACCAGGAACGGCCACAAATTTCAAGCCCAAAATGTGCAAATGATACAGAGAAAGGATTAAAAGGCTTCAAGAAAATGAGAGCCAAGAACGCTATTTTCATCCGATATGCAATTTCTGGAACTGATTTAGCAACTCGATCCGAATTCCAATGCATAGACTCGTGTAAAAAATCATATCTAAAGACATAGGAAGAATTGCTATTGCCCCATCGGTGGCTTGCAGTAGTCTTCGTCTCTTCGTTGCCGGAGATAAGGGAGTCGCTGTTGATGCGCTCCCCGTCGCCAGAGGAGAGACGTCGTCATAGATGGGCTCGACGGAGGAGCGCACCTGGAAGGAGCGAGGCTGGTTCGCCATCATAGCTCATGTCCCCTCACCATCCTCGCCTTGGTGTTGAGGAAGAAGACCTCATGCAAGCTCCGTCGGTGCAGGCAGCTTCGGTGGGACCAAGAGAGAGCAGGCTTGATCCGGAGATAAGAACGACTGACTGTATATGGACGGAAAGAAGATCCGGAGAGCAGGTTTCGTTTCCTCCACGAGATTTTTCTTTTTTTTTTTGAGAATCCTCCACGAGATGATGGACCGGCTCAACTCATCCCGGTCACGTCTCGGATGCAGCCCACGGACACAAACTCAAACACATGTGGGTGGCTCCCAAAGCCCATGAAACAAATCTTAAAAATACGTGACCCTATACACGACCATCAGGCATCAACCGGCAAACAATACAAGACGTAAAAAGAAAAGAAAAGAAAAAAGGCATCAACCTCCACGCGCGGCGGAGCGCGCCATCGATCCTAGTCTCTTTCACCACACACTTCTCTCCCATCCTCACATTTCTCTCCCTTATCTCGTGGGCAGCGGTGGAGCACAGGCACAAATTTAGGTGTGGGAAAACACGCTGGACAAGTTTAACCAAATGTATATCGAAAAATCAAAATTATACAATTTATAGAGTACAAAGTTAAATAACCGACTGTGAACTAAGAACTTGTTTGTCTGGATGCTCTAGGTTACATTGGCAAGTCTATATTACGATGTGACGCAGAGAGGACAGATCTGGGATAGGACTTTGCCTCTTCTTCCTCTCGTGCAGTGGCGCAGGCATACGTGGCCGATATATAGCAAAGGGGGCGATTCCAACGGTCCGAGGGTTTGTCTATGGTGCGGCGCGGAAGAATGTTGGCTAGATCCTCCAACGGTTACTATTTTCAAACAATTAAATCAAGGGCATGATGTTTCTTGGGGGGTAATTTTTAGGATTTTTCTAGGATTAACGTGGAGTCTTCAAACAGAACCTCTAATTAGTACATTTATAAGATTGAATGACTTATTAATTTATTCTTGTCTTATCATAATTTTTTATCTGTCATTATTATTGTTTATCTTTTATTTTTTTCGTTGAGGCAATAATGGATAATCTATAATAAAACTATATATAAGTAGTATTTAGACTCGCTATTTTTCCAAATGATAAGTGCGCGCAATTTAAGTATGGGATATTTTTTACTATTTTTACTTTTTGCAATTTAGAACAGCTGATTTTAGGATGAGTGTGGGGAATGATGAACGTACAAGCCTTGATGGAGGCGGTGAAATTTGAATGCCTGATGTTCCTCAAAATAAAAGAAAATGAAAATCTTGGATGCCTAATTTCATCTACTTTCTTTGTCCGCCATGCTTGAGCTTGGACAGAGCCTAAATCGAGTTGAGCTCATTTTACTTGTGAAACCTTTTTTTTTTTCCTCTGGCGACCCTGTTTCACATTGCAGTAACTCAGGCGATCCGTGTCCGTTTCACATGCCGTCAAAAACTGCAGACCAAGAACCAACACTTCAGGAGGAACAAGAGCATGCAAAAGCTCCCGCAGTTTAAGGCCAGCCTCCTGTTGCACACTTGTCTCCTCATCTGCCTCGATTCCTTGACCTTCTCAAACCCCAAAACATCTGGAGACCAAACAACTGTCACAGTTCACTGTCTTGAGCACAAAATCGCCTCTTGCTCCAAAACAACCAAACACAGCAGGAACAGAGAGAACCGGATCGTAAACTCTTGTGAAGACAGCACTAATCAGTTGGCGAATGCATTGGTCTCTGCCACACGTACATGCGAGGTCATAGGCAACAGGCTCTCCCTTGATTCAAGCTTTTGTACACTGCTGACAGCAGTAGGCTGAATCCGGTCAATCGACAATGGCGAGGCTGAGCCACCGCCTCCTGGGCGCCGTGAACCTGGTGACGCTCCTCCTGTCCCTGCCGTGGTATGCACGGGCGTCTACTTCCGCATGCGCGGCGCCACCGAGTGCGACCGCGCCCTGCAGCTCCCCGTCATCGCGCTCGGCTGCGCGGTGGCCGCGCTCTCCCTCGCCGGCCTCGTCGGCGCGTGCGGCCGCCGCGTCGCCACCGCGCCGTTCCTCTGGGCGTACGTGGCCGCCATATTCCTCCTCACCGTCGCCGTCTTCGCGTTCACCGTGTTCACGTTCGTGGTCACCGCCACTACCAACCGCGGCGCCGCCGCGTCCGGGGCCAGTACTAGGGAGTACCGCCTCGTCGACTTCTCCGGCTGGCTGCAGGCGCGGATCGCCCAGCCGAGACGTGGCGCCGCGTCGAGAGCTGCCTCGCAGAGGCGCGCGTGTGCGGACGATTCGACGTCTACGGCGGCGACGTCGGGGTGGAGTTCTACCGGCGACACCTCTCGCCGATCCAGGTACTTACACTACTAGCAATCGATTAAATTCCCGTAGAGATCACATCGGAGACGATCACGAACTTGCACGTGTCTTATCTGTACGTGCGACATGCAGTCCGGTTGCTGCAAGCCGCCGACGCGGTGCGGGTTCCGGTTCGTGAACGCCACGTTCTGGGAAACCCCGAGGAGGTCCGGGACGCAGCCGGCCGGCGACGGAGACGGCGACTGCCGCGCGTGGAGCAACGACCAGCAGGCACTCTGCTTCGAGTGCGACGCGTGCAAGGCCGGCGTGCTGGCAACGGTGAACAAGAAGTGGAAGGTGGTCTCCATCTTCAACGTGGTCATCCTCGTGCTCCTCGTCGTCGTCTACACGCTCGGATGCTGCGCCTTGCGCGGCAGCGGCGGCGGCCGGTACCACAAACACAAAGGCTGCGGCGCTGAGGAAACCTGATCGAGGCGGCTCACTGCTGCGGTCGTCCAAGACAGTGATCTAGTTTTTTGTGACTTTCTGTTAGCACGGATGATGATGTCGGACTCCAACTATGATAAAGCTGCACACAAAGCAGTCATTTATAGTAACTCTGGGAACGTGCTATTCCGGCAAAACTACTGTAATGTTTCTGGTTCCGAATAGTAACTCTAGCTGGGATCTGCAATCCGATTGCACTACCACTCGTTTTGACACGTCGATAGATGGGACTCAAACCAAAGTTTCAAACTAAAGCTCGCCGAACAACTGCACGCTTGCGTGATTTGAACCATGGGCCTTAGCTATGGCAAGCAGCACCCGTCGTCGCCGTGGCCGGACCTACCGCCGGAGCTCGCCGGCCTCATCATGTGCCGGCTGCGGTCCCACACCGACCGCCTCAGCTTCATGTCCGTCTGCCGCCCGTGGCGCCTCGCCGGGCAGCAGCACCACCCGCTACACGATCCTCTGCCATGGCTCCGCTTGCGCGATCGTTTCTTCCAAAGCCTCCCCGGAGGCGACCTGCGCCTCTTGAAGCTCGCCATGGACGCGCACCACTCCTCGCCCGGCTACCTCGACTGCTTCGACAGCTGGCTCTTCATATCGCGATTCAACGACGGTAGCGGCACACGCTTCCTGATCAACCCTTCCTCCGGAAGGTTAATCAGAGTACCACAATTACGGTTTCGTTCGGGCTGCACCTCCCCCCGGAAGATGATCGTGTGCTCACCTGATGACCTCGTCGCCGCCAGCTCCTACGATAGCAGCAAGGTTGCGTTCTACAGGCCGGGTGCCGTCTCATGGTCACTTCACCGATCGACTAGTACCCTGCAGCTAGGGCGGTACACGGACATGGCCTTCCACCGTGGGAAGCTCTACGTTGTCACCATAAAAGAGGAGCTTCTCGTCCTGAGCGTCGCCGCCGCAGCTACCAGGGTATCTAGGGCATGTCACGTAGAACATGTGATCAAGGGAAGACAAGATCAGGTTGCCACCCGGCTCTACCTTGTTGCGTCGTGCGGCAAGCTGCTTATGGTGAAAATCACTCGCTGTATCGGTTATTCCAGCTTGGATCAGGCATCATGTAGCAAGTTCGTCGAGAAAATTGTGTTGGACGTGTTCGAGGCGGATCTGGTTATGGGTCGATGGTTGGAGGTGAAGGCCCTGGACTGTGGCCAGGCTCTCTTTGTCGGAAGAGGAGGCTCCAAAGCTGTTACCATGACTTGTCATGATGATGTATTCCAAGGGAACCGGGTGTACTTTACAGGCGATGATTTAGCTCTGTGTTTGCCTGTGGGAATGGATGTTCCCAGCTATGGTTTCTATGACTTGAGTAGTGGGACATTTGGTCAAGTTTTTCTCAAAACTAGGGGATACTTCGGGATGTACAGGTCACAATGGTTTTTCCATTGTACGTGAGTGAAAATCGGAAACGTGCATTATTACGAACGGTGCTTACTGTTTAAAAGGTTGCAGACACTGGCGGACCTCCCATGATTCAAGGGCATTCAGCATTCAGTTGAATGCCCAACAAGTTGACAAAACAATGAGTTATCTATTTGAATTTGGTACAAGTGCACATTTATACAAGTAATTAGGACCAGAATCATGTCTCTTAGACCATATAAACATAGAAATCAAGACCAAAAATCATAGATTCCATCATCTTTATTTGAAAATTTTCTTAGCTATGTGAATTTTACTTACTACTTAGCATGTTTGAATGCCCAGACAATGGATTCTTGGTCCGCCACTGGTTGCAGAGATATCGCATAACAAGTTTTCAGGAACTGAATTAATTTTACATGTGTTGTTGTTTGTTTCAAACAGCCGGCATCATCGTCACTATGTTTCAGGCTGCCTGCAAAGGGATAAATTCCACAAATTGTGCGCATCAGGATTTAAACTCTTGTGGGAGGTCTCGCCGCTTAGGCACTAACCACGGTGCAACGTTAGACATAGCTCGATTTGTCGACAGAGTGGCCTCACATTGCCATAACTATCCTTAGTCAAGTGTAACTTGCCATAAAAATATGTAGGCAATAAATTTGTAGCCACAAGTATGGCAAAGTTAGTCAAAAAATATATGGTATGTCATGTGGGCCAGAGAGCTAAGAAAGTCTGGTTTTGCCACAGGCGCAGCAATGCACCAAATAGCTACTCCCTCCGTTCAGAAATAGATGTCACTGTTGACTTTCAGATATCACATTTGACCATTCGTCTTATTCAAAAAATTTGCTCAAATATAAAAACAAATATGTCATGATTAAAATATATCTAATGATAAACCAAGTTGTAAAAAAATAAATAAAATTTATGTAAAAAATTTGAATAAGACGAACAGTCAAACGTGATGTCTAAAAGTCAACAGTGACATCTATTTCTGAACGGATGGAGTACCTAAGAATTTATGGTGTGACTAACTTAAGCGTGTCAATGCCCCCCCCCCCCCCCCCCCCCCCCCACCCCCACCCACACACACACACATGTGCCTTGAATACTGGACTATGCGACCACAATGAAAAAACACAAGCCTAAGTGCACTACCCTCCTTTGAGCTTTATCTCCGCCACAGAATATACACGGTGGTACATGAGATACACATGTATACAAACAAGGCTAGAGGATCTCCTAGCTAATCTCTATCGATTAGAGATATCAAATGCTATGACGTGCAGTCTAAATACGGGAGACTACCATATCTAACAAATATCTACACTGTCGATTGCAGCGGCCCGTATGACGGTTGAGATCCCACGTGAGATTGGACCCAAAAAAAAGGTACGATAGCAGAATCCAACAGGGAAAAGGCAATGAGCATTGTAGAGCCCTATTCTGTTTGGATGGTGAACATATCAAATATGAATCGCGGGGGGTGTCGATTGGATATCATCCATGCATGATCTCTCTTTTTGGCTACCGGTAGCACTAGCTCCATGGGTCTCAGCTTGGGCAAACAACACCCAACAGTTTTGCCCCCCTGGTCAGACCTGCCGCCGGAACTCGCCGGCCTCATCCTGGGGCGGCTATCGTCCCATGTTGACCGCCTAAGCTTCAGGGCCGTCTGCCGCGGGTGGCGCGTCGCCGCACGGCAGGCGCACCCGTTGCCGCCAGCGCTGCCGTGTCTCGTCAGCTTCTCGATCGGCAGCGCCGTGATCCAGAGGCTCCCCGGCGGCAAAGTAGTCCATGACCGACGCGCCTGGGCAACCTGCATTATTATGGGCTGCGTCGATGGATGGCTCAACTGCATACGGATCGCCAGTAACAAAGATCGCACACGCCTCCTGATCAATCCTTACTCCGGAGCCTCCATGGTGTTGTATCCACGCCGCTTTGGCAATTGCGTGAGCCCACATGATTACGTCCACGAGATTGCGTGGTCACCTGACATGAACATTGTGGCTGCCAGCTTCAGCGCCAGCCGTGTTGCTTTCTACCGGCCGGGTGCTTCCGCATGGACTAACCATGCACCAGAGGATCGTCGCCGAGAGTATGTGAATATAACCTTCCACCGCGGAAAGCTCTACGCTGTTACCCTGCAGTGACGCGCTCTTCTCCCATGATCCTGGCAACGACGACAACCATGCCGCCGCTGGGGTTCCTTGCAGGCCGGCATCTCATGCTGAACATGTAATCGATGGGCAACCTTCGAGACTGGTTGCAGAATACTTTGCCAACCGCTACCTTGTGTCCTGTGGCAACAAGCTGTTGATGGTAAAGATGACAGCTCCTCCTCATATCAATAATGGTTCCAGCATGAGGCCATCAAGCAAGGTCTGCAAAAGAATCGTGTTGAAGGTATTTGAGGCTGATTTGGCCACGCGTCGGTGGGTGAGACTACAGAGCTTGGAAGATGGACAAGCTCTTTTCATAGGCAGCAGTTGCTCCAAGGCCATCTTCCTGTCTGGGCATGATAAAAGATTTCGAGGGAATCGTGTCTACTTCGAGGGAATCGTGTCTACTTCATGGGCGTTGATGCGGCCTCATGTTGCCGTGAGAAAAACAACCGTAATATTCCGAGCTACGGGTTTTATGACTTGAGCAACGGCAAAGCTGATCAAGTTTTCCTCAAAAGAAGGGCCCGGAGGGGTATCAATAAGGGCGGGTACAACGTTACACGTAGGCAGTCTCGTAGCCCGTCTCATGCAACGTCACGTAGGATTTTTTATGAGGTGGAAGAGAGAGAGGGAGGAAAAAGAAATAGGCGGTTGTTTCGCGAGGCAACCACCTCAAACGCTAAAATTTAGGAGTATGAAATGGCTTACACACCATTGTACGAGTTGTAGTTGACATGCAACTGATAAACATTCTTTTTCTCATCCATAAATTAAGGCAAGATGCAATTACTACGAGACAACTAAAACAATCATCCATTGTATGTGTTGTCTCGTAAATCGTCTTATGATTACGTGTCATGCATGAGACGACTTATAAGGCAACACCATTGTACCTGCTCTAAGCATGTGTACAGGTCGGATTGGTTCTTTCCGAGCATATGAACTAGTAGAAAGTTAGTCATGTAGTTCAGTTTGGTTATAGCTAGCTTCTTCTTCTTCTTCTTCTTCTTTTTGTGGTGATGAAGCCCTGCCTACCAGGGTTTTTTTGATTCCTAAACTCATCCTGGCATCACAATTTCCTGGTATTTGTCCTGATGTAAGCGAGTATTAAGCGTAATGGATTGATTGATTGATTCGAATAGAGAGAATTACCTTTTTTAGCCAAAATATATGTAGTTCTAACATTCAAAAATTTTGCCAAAATATATGTAGTTCTTGCTTTCCGATGCATCTTTTTCTTCTCATTCTCACTTTTCAATACATCGTTTCATGTGTCTATCTCTATCTCTCTCCTCTCCTTCACTCTTCAAGGTTTTTTTGTGCCCATCTCTTTTTCTACCTCTTAGTTCACGTGCCGACACCCATAAGTGCATATATTTTGAAACGGATGGAGTGTCACTTCCTTCAACTTCCGCGAACAGTTTGTGTTCTCTAATGTAATCAATGACTTCATCAGATGTCAGATATTTTATTGACAGACCCCTCCGTACACAGTCTCTGCATTTGGTAATACATAAATAAATCACTAGGTGATCATACAGGAATAAATACCAATAGTTGGTAAGGAAAAATGTACCAGAATAGCATAAAACTAGTGCATAAACCATGCAATGTATGTAAAACTGATACCTAACTCTGGATGAACTGATCTGATTCGGCACAATTTCATCAGCTGGAATTATGTTGTCCTGGAAAAGATTTCAGAAAAAGGATGTACACATGAAACATCAGTAAAAGAGAAATGTACAATACTTCTATACCAAGATTGCTAAACTATAAGTTTTACCCTTCTCGGCGGCCCCAAGGCCCGGGACACCGGCGGCTGGCGGCAAATGGCAACTGCAACGTGTGGAGTAACGCCCACCAGGCGGGCGCAAGGCCAGCGTACTGGCGAGGATCAACAAGAAGTGGAAGGTGGTGTCCATCTTCAACATTGTTGTCCTCGTGGTCCTCGTCGTTGTCTACACGCTTGGGTACCCCAAAGGCAGCGGTGCTGAGCAAACCTGAGGCGGCTGCGCGCGGCCGTCCTAAGACAGTGATCTAGTTTTAGGGGGAGTCTCTTTTAGCACGGATGATGATGTGGAACTCCAACTACGGTAAAGCTGTGAACCTCTGTCATTTATCTTTGTTGGCATCGTGAAAATTCAGGCGACAATACTGCAATCCGAGTTGCAGATCGCTTTTTCAGTATTGTCGCCTGAATTTGTCAAACCGAGCGGGAATCAAACCAAGTTCATAGATGGGGCTCAAACCAAGTTCCACATCATTTATCCACTTGCAGATCGCTTTGCACGATGCCAAATCTTTGTTTGAGCCCCATCTTGGATTGCAAGCGATCTGTCATTTATCCACTTGCAGATCGCTTTGCACGATGCCAAATCTTTGTTGCACTCCCGCTCGGTTTGACACGTCCATAGATGGGGCTCAAACCAAGTTCCAGATTAAAGCTTTTCTTTAGGGAAAGTTCAAAATTAAAGCTAGCCCCACAGCTGCACGTAAAGCTTGCGTGATTTGAACCATGGGCCTTAGCTATGGCAAGCCGCACCCGTCGTCGCCGTGGCCGGACCTACCGCCGGAGCTCGCCGGCCTCATCCTGTGCCGGCTGCTGTCCCACACCGACCGCCTCAGCTTCATGTCCGTCTGCCGCCCGTGGCGCCTCGCCGGAAAGCAGCACCGCCCGGTGCCGTCGGCGCTGCCGTGGCTCCGCTTGCACGATCGCTTCTTCCAAAGCCTCGACGGCGGCGAACTGCGCCTCTTGAAGCTCGCCAAGGACGCGCACAAATCCTCCTCGCCCCGCTACCTCGACTGCTTTGGCAGCTGGCTCTTCTTCGCGCAACTCGATGACAACAGCGGCGATCGCTTCCTGATCAACCCTTGTTACCCTTCATCAGGAAGAACAATCAGAGTGCCTGGACTCCGGTTTCGTTCGGGCTGCACCTCACCCCGGAAGATGATCGTGTGGCCACCTACTGGTCTCATAGCCGCGAGCTCCTACGACAGCAGCGAGGTTGCGTTCCACGGGCCGGGTGACGTGTCATGGTCAGTTCACCCGTCGACTGGTACCCTGCAGCTGGGACGGTACGCGGACATGGCCTTCCACCGTGGAAAGCTCTACGTTCTCACTACAAAAGAGGACCTTCTCGTCCAGGGCGTAGGCCATGCTACCGGGGTATCTAGGGCGGCATGTCATGTAGAACGTGTGATCAAGGGAAGAAAAGATCAGGTTGCCACCAGGCTGTACCTTGTTGCGACGTCGTGTGGCAAGCTGCTTATGGTGAATATTACGTGTCCCAGCTTGGATCAGGCATCATGTAACAAGATCGTCGAGAAGGTTGTAGTGTTCAAGGTGTTCGAGGCGGATCTGGTTCTGGGCCAATGGTTGGAGGTGAAGGCCCTGGACTGTGGCCAGGCTCTCTTTGTCGGCAGAGGAGGCTCCAAGGCTATTACCTTGACTGGCCATGATGAGATCTTTCAAGGGAACCGTGTGTACTTTACAGGCGATGATTTGGCTCTGTGTTTGCCTCTGGGTAAGAATGTTCCAAGCTATGGTTTCTATGACTTGAGTAGTGGGACATTTGGTCAAGCTTCTCTCAAAACTAGGGCTTACTCCGGGACATTGTACAGGTCACAATGGTTTTTCCATTGTACATGAGTGAAAAGCGGAAACGTGCATTACGAACACGCAAGTGCCTACCAATGCCCTAGGTTGCAGAGATGTGGAATAACATGTTTTTATGAATTTAATTAATTTTATATCTGTTGTTGTTTGTTTTGTTTAAGCCTAACATTGGCATAATTAACCTAATTCAAGTGTAGCTTGCCATAAAAAGTGTAGCCAATAAATTCTTAGCCACATGTGTGGCAAAGTCAGTCAAAAAAATGAGGTCATGTCTATGTTGTGTGGGCCAGGGAGCTAAAAAAGTGTGGTTTTGCCACATTTGAAACAATGCACAAAACAAAGCTCAAGCATGGCAAGGTTACGTACCAACTAAACAGCCCATAATACCAAGTTTGGGTCCCAATAAGTATTCCAAGGATAAAAAGTCATCACCATTGCTCACTACAAAATTACCACGTTATCGACGTAGAGAGTAAACATGTTGTAGAGAAACCGAGCACCTCGTGAGAGAGAAAGAGAGAGAGGGAGGCATAGATGAGGAAGCGCACTACATGTCGAGCATGGTCCATGCCGGTGTAGGAGGATTTGGGGCCAGCGTGGCATATGGTGCCAAATTTGCTAAGGTGGAGAGTTCACACCAACGAGAGAAGTAGGGTGGCATGTACTAGATGGTGAAGGGTATGCGTGAATGCACGTTGATGGCGCTAGGATGACTACAGTGTTGGGCTAAGGAGGAGGCTGGGATTGGGGAATGGCTGCGATCGTCACACATCGAAAACATAGGCGCCAGCCATGGCAGCTCAGGGAGATTGATCGGCTAGTTTAGTACAATATAGGAATGTAGAGTTTAGGAAATTGGGCGATGTGTTTCCATTGACATTGTCAGATATATATATACAGGGGCGGAGCTATGTGGGAGGGAGAGGGTGTGGCCGAACCTGCGTCAAAAGAAAATTTCAATGATGTTCGTCTTATTGTTCACAACGTATGCACCTCCCCCCCCCCCCCCCCCTTTGAACTCTACCTCCGTCATTGAATGTACACGGTACAGTACATGATATATACATGGATACAAACAAGACTAGAGGATCTCCTAGGTAATTTCTATCTGTTAGCAATATTAGGTGTCGTGCATGGAAAGCATGCCACAATGTGCAATCCAAGTACGGGGTCATTAGTCATTACCATATTGAACAAACATATATAGTAGGCCAAATTTGTTGGTGGACACTATGACTTTGTGGAATTGGCTGCTGGACACTGAAAAAAGTCATTTTGGCTGTCGGACACTATCAAAATGTGAAAATTAGCTGCTGGACACTAACATAGAAGAAGGGTTATTGTGAATTTTTTATCTCAATGTACATAGTACATGATGACTTGAAATTTTGTATAAGCATGTATTGTTGCATTCTCTAACTGTGTGTTTTTTTTCAAAATTTTTCTTGACTATTTGCATAGTTTATTCTGAAAAATAAATATTCTTCAAGTCGAAAATTTATGCAAACAATCTAAAAAGTTAAGAGAAAAAAACATATAGTTAAAGAATGCAACAATACATACATATGCAAAAGTTCAAGTCTTTGTGTCTCATATACATTGAGATAAAAAATTCATAACACCCTTTTCTTATGTTATAGTGTCCATCAGCTAATTTTCACGTTTTGATAGTGTCCAACCAAATCGACTTTTTTCAGTGTCCAGCAGCCAATTTCACAAAGTCACAATGTCCACCGGCAAATTTGGCCATAGTAATATAACTGCAGCAGGCCCGGATGACGGTTGAGATTGATTTGAGAAGATCCCACCCGAGATATATTGAACCCCAAAAAAAAAGGTACTACAGCAGAACCCAACAGGAAAAGGGCCAATGACTGATATTTTAGCATTGTAGAATCCTATTCTGTTTCATCTCAAAGAGAGAGAGAGAGAGAGAGAGAGAGAGAGAGAGAGAGAGAGAGAGAGAGAGAATCCTATTCTGTTTGGAATCTTTGGATGTGAACATATCCAATATGAATCGCAGGGGGGAAAGTCTGTTCTCATCCATGCTAGTCTGTCTCCTCTCTTTCTGGCTGCAGGTAGCACCATGGGTCTCAGCTTGGGCAAACAACGCCTTTCGCCCCCCTGGTCAGACCTACCGCCGGACCTCGCCGGCCTCGTCCTGTGCCGGCTATCGTCCCATGTCGACCGCCTGAGCTTCAGGGCCGTCTGCCGCGGGTGGCGCGTCGGGGCGCGGCAGGCACACCTGGTGCCGCCGGCGCCGCCGTGGCTTGTCAGCATCTTGATCGGCGGCGCATTGATCCAGAGGCTCCCCGGTGGCGAAGTGGTCCATGACCGTACGCACGCCTCGGCTACCTGCATTATAGGCTGCGTCGATAGCTGGCTCAACTGCATACGGATCGCCAGTAACAAAGCTATCACACGCGTCCTGATCAATCCTTACTCCGGCGCCTCCCTGGTGTTGCATAAAATTCGCTTTGGCAATTGCGTGAGACCGTATGAATATGATTACTACGATCAGATAGTGTGGTCACCTGACTTGAACATTGTGGCTGTCACCTTCAGTTTAGGCTGTGTTGCTTTCTACCGGCCGGGTGCTTCCTCATGGTTAATCCATGCACCAGATCGTTACCGAGGCTATGAGAACATAGCCTTCCACCGCGGAAAGCTCTATGCTGTTACCCTCAATGACGCGCTCTTCTCCCATGATCCTGGGCAACAGCGACGACGACCACACCGCCGCCGGGGTACCTTCCAGACCGGAACCTCATCCTGAGCATGTAATCGATGGGCAAGCGATTTCAGAGTACCCTGCCAAGCGCTACCTTGTGTCCTGTGGCAACAAGCTGTTGATGGTAAAGATGACATCTCCTTCTCATCTAATTACCGCTAGTTCCGGCAAGGTCAGCGATAGGATTGTGTTGAAGGTATTTGAGGCTGATTTTGTCACCCGTCGGTGGTTGGAACTCAAGAACTTGGAAGATGGCCAGGCTCTTTTCGTCGGCAGCTGTTGCTCCAAGGCCGTCTTCCTCTCGGGCAATGATAGAAGATTTCAAGGGAATCGTGTATACTTCCCGGGCGTTGATGCGGCCAATTGTTGCCATGAGAAAAATATCACTAATATTCCGAGCTACGGTTTTTATGACTTGAGCAACGGCAAAAGTGCTCAAGTTTTCCTCAAAAGGAGGGCCTGGATCATGAAGGGTGTCAGTGAACATATTTTCAATTCGGATTGGTTCTTCCAGAGCATGTGAAATACTCCGAGTAGTAGAAAGTTAGTCACGTAGCTCAGTTGGTTAGGGTTAATTTTCATGGTGGAGCCCTGCTTATCATGGTTTATTTGATTCCTTGACTCATACGGGAATCACATTTTCTTGGTATTTGTACTGGGGATGGAAACGTCCAAGCACAAACTGTGCGTCCACCTAGGATTTTGATGGTGGTACCAATCCACCAATTTTCAAGTCCCTAAAAAAAAAAGAGTTTCAAGTCCTAGGTTTGGAATGCGTTTTCATCAACGGCTAATTATTTCTTTCAACATAGGTGATGTTTCGTCCACAATGACACGCTATAGTGACTAGCCGACTCAGTCTCTCGTTGGCGCTCATAGGAGTAGGGTGTGCGCGCTATAGGATGAGTTCTCAGTGCATGTATACGAGTGCGTGTACCGTCAAATCTTTGTATGCTCTTTGATGTGTGCAAGAAGGTTTCCATTCTATGCAGGACCCGATTGTCTTTAGCCCAGTAACCGTTTTCTCGATCCAATACAATCTAGGAATGTTTCTTTTCTTATCTTTTTTTTTACTATTTCAGACTTTTTCATCCAAACTGAGCTGTACAAAAGCCTACTCCATTGATGGACATCGGGTATGGTTTCAGTGCAAGAATTGTTCATTTCAGGGTGGATGTGCTGGTTTCCAAAGCCGTGATCAGAATTACGTCTGAAACGATACTGTTCTTATATCTTTTCACTAACTGTATCCAAGTTGACAGTTCTCCAGAATCATGATTAAGAAAAACAGATAGTACAGGAAAATACTGATGCAAGGAAAGATTCAATATCATTCTGACATATCAAGTGACAATGCAATTAGCTGATTAAGTGTTCAGCTGCTGACCTTATCTTGAGATATTAATGACAATTGTTCATTCTCACTTATCACAGCATAGACACCAAACTGTATAATCATTAATGTCATGATGGGTACAACCTGCATATGAGATTACCTCCAAACATGACTATTGTCCCAATTTTGTATTACTTCCTTCAGCTTTCGTGAACAGTTTGTGTTCTCTAATGTACTCAATGACTTCATCAGATGTAAGGTATTTCATTGAAAGACCCCTCCGTACAGTCTCTGCATTTGTTTATATATATAAATAAATCGCTAGATGGTCCTACCGGAATAAATCGCAATAGTTGGTAAGGAAAAAAATGTACCAGACTAGCATAAAACTAGTGCACAAATCAATGTATGTAAGAATGATACCTAACTCTGGATGAACTGATCTGATTCGGCACAATTTCATCAACTGGAATTATGTTGTCCTGAAAAGGATATACACATGAAACATCAGTAAAAGAAATGTAAAATACTTCCATATCAAGATTGCAAAACTACAAGTTGTACCCTGCATTCTTGCAGCATCTCGCTGGATATCAATTTTCCAACATCACTTCCTTCTCTGCGTATACAAATAACACCGAAGTCCTTGCATATGGTTCTGACCTGGAAACAAAAGTAACTGTTATCTGAGTAAGTACATCCACATGAGAAAAATCAGAAGAGTTACAAGAAGAGTTACAGAAGAGCTACAAGTTTTTCATGTTGGCACAAGATGTCAAAAACTACCTGATCTGGAATCCAAACACCTGGAGTGCTAAATGACTCAAGCAGGTCAGAGCCACATAAGAGCATTACCTTTAAGCTATCTGTAAGAAGGTTCTTTGTAAACAAATACTGAAACTGAACAGTTGAGTAATGTATAAGCTAAGATCATAGGTAAACTATATTTGTGTGATCCAACATTACGTATGTCGTCACCCGATTGAATGAACGGGGTGTTCGGCAGATATTTGGATCGTGGGAGCAACGTGGTTAGCGAGATCTATCTAAGAACACGCAGCGGGTTTATACTGGTTCAGGCCTCCCGAAGGATAAAAACCCTACGTCCAGTGCGATCTTGTATAATGTGGCAGCCTTTGCGTTAGGGTTTCGCAAGGTGCCAGATAGATTTCCCCGTAGGGGTTACATGAATATTTATAGCCTAGTTACCGCCTATCAGAGTCCTTCCTAAACTACAATGTTCCTTCTCCGTATCCAACAAGGAGATCATCACCTTCCCGTACATTGTGTCGTGTGAGACAAGTCTTTGGAAAAGTCTTAAAATAGAGTTCGGAATATCTGAAAACTAGGGCTACGACATAAGCCCCTGAACATGTCACTTGGCATCCTCATTCTCAGATGAGAGTATGACGAGGGATATGTTCTGCCGTCAACCTAGGATCCAGATGTACCGAGCCATCTTCATTTGTCAACCACCATCTTCGGAAAATAAAGTCTTCGAAATGAGTGCCTTCGGAATTCCGAACACCAAAACCTTGGTCTACCTTCTCCTATTCTCTTCGAAGAACCTCCCAACAATAAAAGAGGCCTTGACTTGATGGGTCAAGATTTGTCTTTACTATCTGACTAATCTGACAAAATCTTTAGCGATGCATCACCTCGTCTTCCTGTACTCTTGGAAACTTGTAAAATAATTATTTTCCCACTTGACCTTTCGAGCAACTGAAACGCCGCTCCTCAAGGCTATAAATCCGGGGGTCTGGCTACCCCAAACATCATCTTCTCCACCAGTTCCTCCAGTGTCGTCAGAACCACTTCTGAGGACGCTGATGAGCGGGAGAACTAGGGATACGAGGTATCCCCGTGCTGCTCACACCTGAGCCCTGCGTCTCTCTCACCCTTGTCTTCAATCTTTCTGTTAGGGACAGGTGCTTCCCAGAGCTTCAGATGTAACTTAGATCTTGTAATAGGACCTTCAGATTAATGAATGAAAAGCTGCCTTCAATCCCAAATGTATATGTGTGTTTAATCTCATCTTCGTATTTTTGCAATGCTTTATGTCTTCTGAGAATGTCTCTTCTATAAGTAAACCCTTTGGGAAATAACCTCTTCGCAATATAACCTCAATAATGGAATAATCCCTTCGGAGAATACCTTCTTCGATAAATACTGCTTCAACAATCAACTCTCTTCGGAGAATAAACTTCTTCAGAGAATAACAATCTTCGGAGAACAACAATCTTCGGAGAGCAACAATCTTTGGAGAATGACATAATTTTTGGAGAATGACATAATTTCTGGCGGCAATAATTTCATGCACACTTAATGGAAATATCTCCAAATTTGCCATAACAAATCCCTCAAATCCTAGCAACAAAAACCGAATAACTTTCAAATTAACGGGAATATCGCGCGGAGTTGCGCTGTCAAGCGCATTTACTGGGTAGGGTTACCTTCTCTGAGAAGCCAAACGGTCGCGAGAGCCCATAAAACCCAATCGCCACAGTCGTCTTCCTCATTCCGCATCACACTTGCTGCCGCTTAAACCCTAGCCTCACTTCCTCCGCGCGCAAACCCTAGATTGATCCTCTTGGCCTCCAATTCATCCGATAGAGCCGCCGCCGCTGCTCATCAAGATCCTGAGCAACAAGATGACTCCACCAGCTCCACCGGCTCCCCAACCAAAGCCCAGCGGATGATGGCCGCCGGCGAGATTCCGGAGTCCATAGATCACTGGAAGCCCGGGGAGATTGATGAAGCCTTCATCACAGAGCTACGGAAGACCGGATGGATCACGGACTTCGTTATCACCAAGGAGAATAAGGGCGACATATGCTTCCGCTTCGACACCACCGAGATTCCGGTATTTGAATCTCACATGATCTGCGCCTTCAATCTTCCACCCTCCAAATTTCTTGAGCGTGTTTGTAAGTTCTATAAGATAGAACTTATTCATCTGAAACCTCAAGCCATTGCTTTGTTGAGTCTTTTTTCCACCCTTTGCGAATGTTGGCTGGGCACTGCTCCTTCTTTAGACTTGTGGCGAGTTTATCATGAACCTTGCTACTATTCTTCTGGCTTAGTGGGTTGTGTATCCTTCAATCGCCGAAGGAATATTTCGTACCCCCCTTTCAACTACAGGCGTTCTTGGAGTGGCTACCGATGGAAGTATTTCATCATGGATGATTCCAACAAGCACTCCATCAAGGGCAAAGGATTATTACCTTACCACCAGAGGTGGATTAAATCTGTGCCGGTCATGGACGAGCGCCTGAAGCAAATGATCGCCAAGGTCACTGAGCTAACTGCTCTGGGACTAAGGGGGAGCACATTGTGGAGGAGTTTGTCCGAAGATGCTTCTTCCCTCTTAAGGACCGCGAGCCCATAGCCATGTTCGGAGATGGGCCCCGAAACCCGAAATGGCTTCCCCAAACAGGTACAAAATTCAGCCTTTCGCTTCTTGTTATTATATCTTTATCTTCAACCAATCAACATCTTCATTACAGCCTCTGAACTTTCTGTAGTTGATGTGATTCCCTAAGACACAGTCAAATAGCGTGTTTGGGCTATTCTGGAATCCCACCTGGAGCCCAGGCCAGAAGGTCTCCCAATCCCGTACAGCGCCACCAATCCGGCAGATAAGGTAGATAACTTCATCTTTGATCCTCTACGTTGTCATGTAAATTATTCATCACCTTCTGTGCTTCTAGGATATGTTCGGGCCTGATCCTTCTGAAGGGGGCGTTGACAGCACCATGGTGTTGGACAGCAGTAGCAGTGAGAAGGAGCCCAGCGAAGCTCCGAAGAAGAGATTGGCCGAAACATTTGCTGACGACGTCCTCATCGTCCCCGAAGGCCAGGTTAGAAATACTCCTTCCATCTTGATATCTTCAATTCATCTTGATTTCTCCTAATTATCTTCATGCATTTATCTCCAGGACCATGATGTAGATCATCAGAGTTTGGAGGAGAAGGTGGCAACCGTAAAGGCCACATTAATGCCCAACGTGCCTCCGAAGTCTCCTGCTCCGAAGTCTCGAGCCTCTTGGAGGACTCGATCGTCCAAGCCCAGCACTTCGGGAGAAGTTGATGTGCCACAGGTGCAGCCGCTCCGTCAGAGGAAGAGGAGGGGCCGAACCCCGCTGCTTGCTCCCGTGCCTCCTCCAGTAGAATCTCCACCAGAACTGCCAGCTATTCGAGGCACCGCTGACCCGGGCAACCAGGTACCTTTGTCAATTGTGTTTGGTACCCTCTTCAACGGATTCTCGCGTATTTCTCAAATTCGTGCATCCCAGGGTCAAAAGAAGCCAGGTGCCAAAAGGCATCGGGTACTAGCTGGAGGATCTGAAGATGTGGCTGCCGGATCTGAAGATGTGGCTGCAACCACAGTAATTGTATCATCGTTGCCGGCAGTCACATTGCCTTCGGGTCCTTCTCCTGGGCCCGCACTTTTTAGCAAGATCATGGCAGACGTTCAAGCTGCAGAAGCTTGGACTCTGAAAACTTGCAAGTCCTATGGCTCCAAGGTTCGGGATCTTCAGAAGGAGAATGAACAGCTGAAACTGAAGCTTTCTGAAGCAGCCCCCAGCCCAGCATTGGCAGATAAAAAAGCCAAGATATCAGAGCTACAAGCAGCTTTGGCAGGGGCTAACAAAGCCTTGAATGACCTCAAGACAGCCCATGCTTCAGAAGTGAAGGCTCTGCAGGACGCCAATGCTACCTTGACTACTTCGGTTGAGGGTAAGTACTTCTGCATTAATTCTTCATAGCCATCTTTTGATCAACAATCTAACTCTCAGATCTCTTGTTCTGCCAGGTTTGAAGGATAAGTCCAAAGCTTTGGAGGAGAAACTGATGCATAAAGGCAAGGAAGCGGAACTTCTTCAGCAGCAGGTGTCAACCCTTGAAGCTGAACAAAGCAAATTGAAGGTGGACAAGGATGATGCTGTGGAAGAAGGGTACTCTCGATGCATCTCAGACAGTGCCAACACCATTGCCTTGTTTCATCATCATCATCCCAATCTGGACCTCGGCCTTCTGGATATTGGCTTCAAGTGTGATGCAGCTCAGCGTGACACTCTGATCAATCAAGCCCATGATGCCGCTGAAGCCTTCGTGACTTCCTTGAAGCTGATCCCTGATCCCTGAAGCTGCTCCTGCTGAAGAAGAAGAATCTGCTGAACATGAGGGGCCTGGTAATGACCAGGAATGATTTGGCTCTTCTGTAAAGAGCTTGTAATAAAAACAATAGTTTTCTGTAATGATGGGGAAAAAGCCCAATTTTTGAACAATGCTTTAATGCCTGTATGATCCCCCCCTGCTTTTCAGTACACAATTTCAAGTGTGTACAAAGTAGCAAATCAGTAAGGCATGTAAATTGTCTTATTTTATACACATTTTAAGTGTTTTTGGTCGAACGTGCGACCTGTTTGGGGAGATCCAGCTTATAAACCCAACATGTGGCTAAGGGTCTCCCCCTAAACTTTTTTCACAAGGGGGCTATATAACTTATCAAACCACTATTGTGGCTAAGTCTTACCACACTTTGGTGCCTGAAAAGGCTGTTCGTACCGCGCCTGTGAACCAAACGTGTGGCCAGGACAGCGACCAAACTTAGTAGACTAGCCGAAGGGCTTGACCTTTGTGTCTGAAGGGACAAATTTTACGGGTCCGAAGGGACAATTTTTTTAAGATGAACATTGCACTTTATTGATCTTACTTCAAAATTTTTACACATAGAACCGACGTAACTGATCGGTATTCCAGGTTCCTGGCAATATGCCTCCATTGACTTCTGCTAAAACATATGCTCCTAGACCAGCATCTTCAACCACCAAGAACGGACCTTCCCATGGAGAAGACAACTTATGCTTGTCTTTAGTGGTGATGTCCTTCTTGATGACCATATCTCCTACACTTAGGGTTCTTCCAACCACCTTTCTCTGATACTGCATCTTCAGCTTCTCCTTGTATTGCTTCACATGTTCTAATGTTGTATCACGCTCTTCTTCAAGTAATATCAGATCGACTTCTTGAGCATCAGGCTCTGCATCTTCATAAAAATTTGTCACGCGATGAGCCCCCAGGTGTATCTCAGGTGGTAATACTACATCGGCACCATACACCAGATAGAACGGCGTATCTCTCGTCGCGCAGCTTGTTGATGTTCGGGCGGACCACAACACGGTTGGCAATTCTTCGATCCAATTCTTCCCCTTAGCAGACAGCTTGTCGAATACTCGTGTCTTCATACCACTCATGATGATGCCATTGGCTCTCTCAACTGCTCCATTGGTCTACGCATGTGCCACCGAAGAAGTGGGATGTATGATCCCATGATCGGCACAGAACATTTCAAACTTATTACCCACAAATTGCCTTTCATTGTCGGAGATCAACTTCTTCGGAACTTCGAACCTTGTCACTAAGCCTTTCATGAACTTCACTGCTGCCTCTTGGGTGATGCGCGTCACCGCTTCAGCTTCAATCCACTTCGTGAACGTGTCAATAACCACGTACAAGAACTTGTATCCTCCTTTAGCCTTCGGAAAAAGTCCCAAAATATCTATGCTCCAGATGGCAAACGGCCAAGACAAGGGTATGGTGTGTAATTCTTGGGCGTGCCGTGTGCTTTGCTTGCTAAAGAACTGGCAGTTAGCACATGTCTTGACCAAGCTGATCGCATCTTGTTTCGCCGTGTTCCAATAAAACCCATGACGAAAAGTTTTACCCACAAGGGAGCGGTATGCGGTATGAGCGCCGCAAATCCCCCCATGTATATCATGCAGCAGCCTGACTCCTTCTTCTTTGGACACACATCGTAGCAGAATCCCATTACGAGCTCTTCGGTACAACACTCCATCAGTCATCACGTACAGCTTGGTCTTCCGAGCAATACGCTCTGTAGCAGCATCATCATCCGGGATAGGGTTGTTTTCTAAGAACTGGATGATCGGAATTCTCCAATCTTCGACATGCCCTTCTCCCGAGTCGATCACCATCACATCCTCTTCGGGTGCAGTTTTTGACACCGAAGGCTTCGTGAGCTTCTCCAAAATCACATCATCGGGGACTGCAGATCGAGATGAGGCCATCCAAGCCAGGTGATCAGCATCCCGATTATCTAAGCGCGGTATATATCGCACTTCGAATCCATCAAACCCTTTCTCAAGCTTCCGAACTTCCTCCAGATAGTCAGCCATCTTCTGATCCGAGCATTGATACTCCTTCTGTACTTGTCAGGCGACCAATTGTGAATCCCCTTTCACAAGCAGGCGATCAATTCCGAGTGACCTTGCAATGCGTAGACCCGAGACTCGGCCTTCATATTCCGCGACGTTGTTCGTAGCTTGAAAACAGCAACTGGATCGCATACTTCATGACTCTTCCTTCGGGTGAAACAAACACCACACCTGCACCGGCGCCCTTCAAGGTGAAGGAGCCGTCAAAGTACATGACCCAATGGGTAGGGTCGACTTGCTCTTCTCCTCCGTCATCAGTCCACTCAGCGATGAAATCTGCTAAGGCCTGACCCTTCACAGCTTTTCGCGGCACGAACTCAAGCTCATATTGCCCTAGCTCGACAGCCCATTGTGCGATTTGCCCCACTGCATCCTTGCTATGCAAGACAGTCTGCAGCGGTCGATCCGACACTACTTTGATAGGGTGAGCGAGGAAGTAGTGCTTCAACTTTCTTGACGTCATCAGGACAGCGTAGAGCAGCTTTTGCACCATCGGGTACCTTGTCTGAGCGTCGTTTAGAATCTCGCTGACGAAATACACCGCACGTTATCTGGTTTCGCCTTCAACTTCTCTTTCCACTATCAATGCCGCACTGACCACATCATCTCTCTCTCCCGATCTCGAGATGAATCTGTTCAGCGCCGTCATCATGCCGGCCAGCTTCTGAACTTCTCTTCGGGTCTGGGGAGGCTTCAATTTCTCAATTGCCGCCATCTTGACTGGATTAGCATCGATGCCATGTTCGGAGATCATGTATCCCAGGAGTTTACCCGAAGTAACTCCGAAGACACACTTTTTTGGATTGAGCTTCATCTTGTACTTGCGTAGATTGTCAAACGTATGCCTCAAATCATCGAGGAGATTCTCTTTCTTCTTGGTCTTGACGACGATGTCATCAATGTAAGCTTCGATGTTCTTCCCAATCTGCTCCTCGAAGACAAGGTTCACACACTTTTGATATGTGCAACCTGCATTCTTCAGCCCGAAGGGCATGGTCACATAACAAAAGATTCCGAAGGGCGTGATGAACGCCGTCTTCTCTTGATCATCAATATTGAGACTAATTTGCTGATACCCAGAGTAAGCATCCAAAAAACTCAATAATTCACTAGTAGAAGTGGAGTCTACAATCTGATCTATCCTCGGAAGAGGGTACTCGTCTTTTGGACAAGCTTTATTCATACTAGTGTAGTCGACGCACATGCGCCACGAGCCATCAGGCTTCGGAACTAATACAGGATTGGCTAGCCATTCAGGATAGTCGACCGTTCTAATGAACCCGGCTTGAAGAAGCCTAGTCACTTCCTCATGTATGGCGTCGTGCTTATCTGGAATATATCTTCTTTGCTTCTACTTCACCGGTTTGAAAGCCGGATCGATCCCCAATTTGTGCTCGATCACCTCCCTGGGGATCCCGGGCATATCAAACAGTTTATATGCAAACACGTCGATATTTTCCCGGAGGAAGGCTACGAGCGCGAGTTCCTATTTTTCGGGGAGGCCTCCGCCAACGTGCGTCGTCTTGGTGGGATCCGTGTCACTAAGTCCAACTTCCTTCATGTCGCCATTGCCTTCCTTCGCGGCTCCGTTAGGTGTCAGAGCTAACGCTGGGGTTAGGCTGTTCGGGGTCACCTGAAGAGAGGTGTTCTTGTCCTTCGGAGTCTTCGATGTATCTCCCTTCTGGGCTTTGGCTTGAGGTTCCTCCTTCGGAGATTCGTCCTTGAAATGTCCGGCCAGCACGAGAGCATCGAGGTCGCACTTCACCACCTCCGACTGATCCGCACCGATGGTGATCACACCGTGCGGGCCAGGAATCTTCAGCTGGGCATACGCGAAGTGTGCTGCCGCCATGAACTTGAACAGGAAAGGCCTGCCTAGGATGCAATTGTAGGCAGAGTCAAAATCAGCCACTTCGAAGGTAAAGACCTCCGACCTCCTGTTCTCCTTGGGCCCCACAGTCACCTCTAGATGAACTTTCCCTAGGGGTCGAGGTGACACCCCGGGAACTATCCCATGAAACGATCCTTCGACGGGAGTGAGCATGGTGAGCGGCAGACCCATTCGCAGGAAGGTTTTCTTCATCAGGAGATTCAATCCACTCCCATTGTCGATCAGAGTCTTCGCGATCTTGTTTCGATGCACAATGATCTTAGCAACGAACGGCAGTTCTGGACCACTTATCACGCTCTTCGGGTGATCTTCAGTGCCGAAGGTGATCGGAGTATCTGACCATTCCAGCTTCTTGGAACAAGGTTCAGCCAACATCACCTCTCACTGGATCTTCTTGTACTGTGTTCGGGACGTCAAGGCCGAACTTCCCCCGAAGATCATATGGATTTCGGGGTATCTCTCTTCATCATCATCACGATCTTGCCTCTCAGCCCGATGTGGACCGTTGTTCCTATGATTCCCCCGGTCTTCTTCGTGGAGCCTAATCTTCCCTTCTGCTAGGCGCTGCTGCTCCATCTCCTTGTACTTGTAGCATTCATCGAAATCGTGAGAGGTGCGCCTATGGATGGGGCACCACTTCACAGCTCCTTCGGGGCGGTCGTGATCACGACCCCGTTTTCGGGGAAAGCGACCATCCCCTCTTCCTTTCTACTCCACGGCCATGACTTCACGATCATCTGCCTTCTTCTTCTGACCTTTACCCTTGCCATCATTGAGACGAGCCCGGGCATCCGCCGCCTTAGCGCAGGATTCTGCAATGTCGAAGAGCTCAGCGACCGTAGTCGGCTCTTTTTCGGTGATCGTTTCCACGGTCTTCACATCTAGGCACCCATCTCGGTAGGCTCCGATGACCTCCACATCATGGATCTTCGGGACGGTGTTCCTCATCTGGCAGAAATGCTTCGTGTAGTCCCGAAGTGACTCGTCCGCCTTCTGCTTTATGCTCTTCAGTTGGTCCGCCGTGCCATGGCGAGTGTAGGAGCCAAGGAAGTTTCCTTTGAAGGTCTTCGTCAGCTCAACCCAAGAATCAAACGAATAGGGTGGCAAATTCATCAACCACGTTCGCGCAGTGCCGGTCAGGACGGTGGGCAAATAGCAGCACTTGACCCTTTCGTCACCTCCAGCTGCATCGATCACCGTGGAGTAGATGGATAAGAACTCCCCAGGATTAGTGCTACCATCGTACTTCTCCACTATATTCGGCTTGAACTTTTCGGGCCATTGCACTGATCGGAGATAGGGACCGATAGCTTGATAAGCAGGCGGCCCGATCTCAGATACAAGTCGACGCGGGCCTGAAGATCCAGATTGTTGTCTCGACTGCTGCCTTGGTGCTTGCGAAGGTTGTCCTCATAGGCGCTGGTGGATAGAGGGTGCCCCACGCTGTCAATTTAAAACATGGCGGGCATCAGACGGCGCCAGGGGTTGATCTTGTCGCCTTCGCCGATCAGAAGACGACGCATGCTCAGATGCAGCCGGCCTCTGATCGTTTGTTGGTCCGAGCCTTCCTCGGAGGTTGGAGACAGGAGCCACGGGAGCAACTTCATTGTTCGCGGGTGGCGTAACATTGATGCGATCCGCGATCTCGGTGACTTGTTGTACCAATGGGGCCAAGGGAGAACCATCGGGAACCAGCCGGTTCAGCGACTCCAACGCTGTCTGGAGTCGGATGGCATCAAACTCCGGGCTGAGATTGCGTGGCGTGACGTTGGATGGAGCTTGCGATCGAGATCTGATAGATCTGATGGTAGGTATGCTGCTGGAGGATGCCTCCGAAGCCTGCCTGGCCATGAACACTTGGCGAGCGGGATCGACACCTTCATCTTCGGAATCGCCTCCAACTTCAGGGCAGTCTTCGCTGTTCCATGATTCATCATCACTGTCCGGGCTCCCGATCCCGAAGCCCGGAAAGTAACGTCCTTCCAGTATTGCCTGGACGACTTGCGCTTCTAGGGCAGAGCCAGAGATCGGATCCGAAGAGGATTCCGCCTCCGGTAGGGTTCCCGAAGGAGAGCCCCATACCCCTATCGCAGCCTCCCGGAACGCACACGCCGAGTTCATGAACCCGAACGGCATATGCGCTCCCGAAGACATCGTCTCCCGCTTTTCCTGGACGACTCCGTCGTGGAGGTTGATCGAGGCCACCAGTTCCGCCAGAAGCGCCTCCTGCGCATCTGGCGGGTTGACTTGCTGAAGATCTCCGTTCCCGTCGGCGACGAAGGCCAAAGATCCGAAGCGGAACTCGGCGCCGACAGGAAATCTCGACGCTGCCCCCCTACCTGGCGCGCCTCTGGCGTCACCCGATTGAACGGGGTGTTTGGCAGATATTTGGATCGTGGGAGCAACGTGGTTAGCGAGATCTATCTAAGAACACGCAGCGGGTTTATACTTGTTCAGGCCTCCCGAAGGATAAAAACCCTACGTCCAGTGCGATCTTGTATAATGTGGTAGCCTTTGCGTTAGGGTTTCGCAAGGTGCCAGATAGATTTCCCGTATGGGTTACATGAATATTTATAGGCTAGTTACCGCCTATGAGAGTCCTTCCTAAACTATAATGTTCCTTCTCCGTATCCAACAAGGAGATCATAACCTTCCCGTACATTGTGTCGTGTGAGACAAGTCTTGGAAAAAGTCTTAAAATAGAGTTCGGAATATCTGGAAACTAGGGCTACGACAACGTAAAATCATGATGCTATCGTTGAACAAATATTCTACTTATGTACCTTTGTCAGCTGACCCCCTCTTGCACAAAGAATTCCAAATTCTCGAAAGAACATTCATAGTGCGTTGAAAACCTTTCTGCATTGCCTATCACGAAAAGAAACCTATTTTACATGGCGCAATCAAGGAAGCTTATTAGTGACCACCATGAAAGATCAAATTACCTCCCATGGATCAACCATCACAAACGATGAGCTAATGCAAGCAAGTTCACAAAGGCGAATTCGATGAGTAGCAGGTAAGAGGTCCTATCAGCTTAAAGAATCTGAACTCACTTACAAAATCAATATTGATATTTTCACAGTTACATATACTTTACATAAGGCCACAATATACCTTCTTCTTATACGCATCATTCACCGGAGACATGTATCCACCCAGCACGGAATAACCTCGCTGCTGCAATTCATCCTTTGCAAGCTCTGAAGGATCCATATTAAAGGAAGAACAAAAGCTTTATTGCTCGCTCCCAAATTCAGGCAGTAAATTAACCAACTTTGAAGCTTACCAAACAAACGCAGGTGCATGTAAGTGGGAGGATTGAAGCTCCCCGTGGCAACGAGCACGACACAGCCTCTCCCACCTCCAGCCCTTCTGGATCATGAGAATCGAGAATCAGATGACAGACAAGGCCATGAAGCCACCCATTGCACAGGTCAAACAGGTAAAAAAGGATCAGGATTTCTATCTACCTGTTCGGATCGATGGAGAGCTTCTGTGTCGGGAGAGGCACGTCCACACTCATCGCCGCCGAGGAGGTGGAGACTGAGCTCCTTCGTGGGAGAAGGGAATTCGGTTCGAGCGCCTTGTTGGGGTCCAGGAGGATCGCGGCGGCAGTTACGTTGGGGGAGGTGGGCCGGTGCAGCCCAGTAGCAGTCACAGCCCAAGGCCGAGCCCAACATCGCGCACTTCACGGAGTCGTTCGTGACATTTTCTGAACCTCAGAAATCAGAATCCCCTGTATCCGGGTTCAAAGAAGAATCCCAAAATCAACCTGACGCCGCGCGGATCTGCAGTTTATTCCAGGCCACGTCCCTTTCGCCGGCGGCAATGGCAAGTCCCAACTCCGGCATCCCCATCAAGGTCAGCTACCATCTTCTCAGGCCTCGTGCTCACGCAGAATTTGGAGTTCGTGGAATCGCTTTGTTCCCAAGGCTAGGGTTCTTAGGCTAGCTAGCTTCCGGCGACGGACCAATGGGTAGGATGAGAACTATGGGCACACAGGCGCGGGCCGCGGGGTGCTAGGTTTAGGAATTCGTGCTCAGGCTCGAGCAGGCGCGTGGACGGCTAGGGATTTCACGTCTTCAGATGGGTGGAAGAAGGGTGGTTAGTGGATACAGAATGGGGACAACAGAAGGGAAATTTCAAGAATCCTAGATTCCGTGTAGTATTTGACAATTTCTTGGTCGAGTGTCTTTACCTTAGTCCCTATACACCTTATCATGCCAGATAGTTGCCTCTAGAGAGTACGGAGATGTTCCTGCTTCGGCAGGTAAGTTAACTGCGCTGCAGTTCTAATGTATTGAGCTTTGGGTGTGTAAAAACTACAGTGCATGGGAATACATCCTGTCATTGCTATATGAGAGATCAGGCTCCTTATTTGCTTTATTGAGCTATATATGATGTATTTGTTCTCAGTTCTATCGCCTTAGACTTGTTGTTATAATTTCTAAGTTTACTGATTTGAGTCCTTGTTAATCGCAGGCAGAGCAAGACTCTGATGGATCAGGACAAAGCACTGCGGATATGACTGCATTTGTAAGAACTTGTTGCTATTCTGTCAGCTTTACATTTTTACATCATGGGGCCATCACTTGTAGATCCACCCCTTATTTTCTTTTGTTGTGCATACTACCAGTGTGGGTCTTGCTAATAGTTTCTTTTTTGCCTGCTACTTTCAGGTGCAAAATCTTCTTATGCAGATGGTGAGTTCCTAGTTTTATTTGTTGCCCGTTATGCGCATGTACACTACTCGTCCTCTTATCTTACTGAACCTGAATACCTTGCAGCAAACCAGGTTCCAAGCTATGTCGGAGAACATCATTTCAAAGAATATCCTTTCAAATCAGTTTTTATTTGCAGCGTATTTCTTTTCTAACATGGAAAGAAGATCAGTGCCCTTCTTTTTTAGCTCATGAAATTTTATGATTGTTGATGCGACCATTAAGATTAGGGGAAACGGTTTTAGGGCCAAACTGCCATTCATAATGTAGTCATTATTTGGAATCTTAAAAATAAAGACTCCTTGGAGATGTAAATAAAGTGTTTTAGTCCAAGCCAGAGCTGGAATTGGGTAATGCTGATAAATAATAGCTCATATTGAGACTTGAATAACCACCTTTGCCTTGAAGGCTTGAAGAGTACATTGAGCTTGATGCCTAGGATATTTCAAATCTCCAATAAATAGGTGGTGGAGCCAGGAAGTAGAGGTCCATTATTTTCAGTTATCATCATGTACATGATTTCTTCATCTTCTTGTTTCCAATGGAATAGTGTCTACATATATGCCTGCCTACTTGTTACTATCCTTAACTAATGCTTACTAGATGAAATGGGTTTGAGGATCGATGAACTGGAGCAGAGCATCAATGACCTCAAAGCAGAGATGGGAAGCGAGGGCATGACGCCACCATCTAAAGTGAAGGATGAGGAATCAAAACCAGCAGATAGCTCTGCGTGAGTGTAACTGCAGTAGCTGGTGGCTGCAGGCCAATGCTGTATTGAGATTGTTTGCATTCATCTCTAACATCTATCTTTTATGAGGCTTCAGTGGGAAAGACTAACTATTATGATCAGATGTTTAATGAATGGTTGGCCATGAGTTTTCATGTGAATATATGAATGTCCTGTTTTTGTTCCATGTATGAGTTTCATGAAAGGAAATTCCCTTCTACTTCATGTGTAGTTACTCTGAAAATCATCTTCAGTATGTGTACTAATTTATCACTTTAATAACCTTTGTTGTGTAAGGTGCGCTCCCTAAATTGTGATATACTACCAATGTAAGAGTAAATACACCAAGTAGGAAAAAGGCATATTCATACCATGATATCCTACCATACAATGAAGTATATGCTGAACGGAAGGTTTACTTTCTTCCTCTGTTTCAAATTACTCGGTTTAGTGTTGTCCTAAGTTGAACTTTTTCATCTATTCCATATTTTTTACTACAAAATTATATAGTTTCGTATTTGAGAAGAAAAAACAAGGGAATTTTGTCTACATGACATTGTTAAAATGCGGTTTTGTGTCTAGGACACGACTAAACTCGATTTTGTCTCGTGGACACTACAAAATCGTGATATTTGCTCACAGGACACTATAGCAGTAAAATAGACTATTTCGAACTTTTATATCTCAATGCAGAAAATGCGACACAACATGAAATTTGGCACAGTGATACACCATTGTATTCCCCAGGCATTTGATTTTTTATAAATTTTTATTTGATTGTTTGCATTGTTTGGATTTAAAAATAATTATTATTATGGAAATTTTGCTGGCGGACACTCTTGAAAGCTGGTTTTGGCTGGCGGACACCGCACAACCAGAATTTGGCTGCAGGACACTCACGTTCGATGGCATTAGCTGCAGGACACCGTCGGCCAGTTTTGGAGAGAGAAAATTTCAAAATGACGAACGGTGCCCTTGGGGACTGGTCGAACCAACCAAACCCAAAAACTGACCCAACCAGCAACGCTAGGGTTACAGATCCTTCCTCCGCCTCCCTATTGTTCCCGCCGCTGCTGCTCTCGACCTGAAGCTGCCCGCTGGTCCATGTAGGGCTGAGCAATCATGAGCTCGCTGACGCCTCCGAGGAGCTCTGTGGGATGGGACGGCTTCACAGCTCCGCCTCCCCCAACAAAGCTCTGAAATTATCATGGATTCCGAGCGGGTAAGATCTGCTAAGCTCGATTTGTGACATTTGTGCGATTTAATCTCGTAGCTTGTCGATTTCTCATTTTCGTTGAATTTCTGTTTGCTTACTCATGTCGATTGGTAGGATGGACCGCAACACCGCATGTAGAATTGTGATTAGGATTGGTGATTATGTTCAGTTTGTTGACGGCGGTAAGGATGACTATCACGTTAGTAGGAACATTATCTGGGTTCGAGACAAAGACTTGATTTGCTGGAGAGATTTTCTAGCGGATCTAGATCTTGAGATACCCAGAGGAGTGAACCAACCCTTAACTGTTATATTCTGGAACAAGGACAAAGGTATATATGACAGAAATTTCGTCTGATTCCACTTCGCTTGCCGCAATTGACATGTACTGGGAGATAAGGAGGCTCCCTGTAACTGTTTCTGTGTATGATGACCCACCTGTGGAGCAACAGACTGAGATGGATTGTTCTCAATGTCCTATTGCTACACCTGATGTTGGAGCAGAATCACAGGAACAAGCTCTTGTGCGTACAGAACCACATGCCATAGAAATATGTGGATGACTACTATTCTATCCAAAGGTTCAAGGCTGCATATGAAGGTATCATATTACCTATGACAGATAAAAGTCAGTGGCCTAAAGTGGACATGGGCTTCAAACTATGGCCGCCATTGCTAAAGAGGTCAGCTGGAAGGCCAAGGACTAGGAGGATCAAGGGGGTCGAGGAAGGCGGATCATCAAACAGGAGGAAGTCCAAGTGCAAAAGATGTGGTTAGTTTGGGCACCTCCAAAAGACATGCAATGAAACAGTCTATGATTCAGATGCACCACCTCCTGCTGCACCGAAGCCAAAGAGAGTCAGAACAAAGAAGAAGAAGGAACTAGTAACAGAGGACCCAAATACACCTGTGAAACAACTAACAAGCACATCTGATATCACTAGCAGCCCACTGACTAGGAGGTAAACATATACATATTTATCATTTCTTATTTCTTTTACATTATTCTGTAACTAACAACTGAACTTATTTTTGGACTTTGTATGCAGCCGAAAGAGGGCACTGGAGCTGCAAGGGAGCCCTACAGCTCTTTTGGGCGATGAAACACAAGTTGTTGTCAAGAAATCGAAGGGAGGACAGGCCAAGAAGGGGCATAACAGCAGTGATTAGAGACGCTTAGATGTCGAGAAATTATGTCTCTTTTGTTGCCATCTGAACATTAACTATGATGGCCCATTATTTTGTCATGCCAGATTGTAATTCTGACATTCGTAATCATGTCTCATCTCATGCTACATTAGAATTCTGATATTCTATTATGAAGTATCAAGACATGTTAGCTATGAATCTGGTATCTCATTTTGGAACACAATTGCAGAACATAGCATTGAACTTAGACTGCTAGAAGAAATAGAATACAAACTGCAACCAGAACTATATTCATTGGTAGTCCCTTCGGGGACATCCGTTAAAAAAAAACTACTTCCCTCCGTTTGGAAATACTTGTCACTTTTGACCAAGGCACAAAAACCAATGCAATTCCTTGTTTTTTCTGAAATGACCAAAATGCCCCTTGTCTCTTTATATGTACACGTAAGCAAGTTCTAGAATAGTCTATGGGTTTACACACGGTGCGCGCTTTCAAGGGGCGCTCATTCAAATTTTGGCGGACTAGCTCTGGCGCCCAGCGCTAAAAGTTTCAAGCATCCGTTTTCCAAAAGCCAGCTCATGAGCTTCTTCCTTCCAATGAGGAATAATGGTTGACTTAGACTTGAATGCCGATCCCTTAGAGAACCACGATGGACAAGCGAGTGGAGAGGATCTCACACAAGCCTCTCTTCGTCAACACCCATTCGACTTGAATTTGTTTCCTGAAGAACACTATGGCAACCGAGCATACCAAATACTGCCTCGGGAGTTCGATCTAAATGCTGTTCCGCCAGAAGCAGTAGAGGAAGAAAGATCTTTTCAACAAAAATCAGTTGGCTACGGTAAGTTATTCGTATCCACTCAAATCAGTATTTTGGCAGTTGAATCATCCTATTCCCCTGCTAATTAGTTGTCGTAAACTCAAATCGGCTACCTCCGATCCTGAATCCACCCTCTCCCCTCTCAAATCGATCCTCATCCCATCGAAATCGAGGTTACGCCATCACAGCCATCCGAATCGAACGTTTTAGAGCTTGGATGGCGAAAATGTGTTTCGGCCGTCCACAGTGTTGCGGCCGCGGCGGCCGCGGCGAGGCCCAAGGTGGGAGGTGCCTTTGCTGCACCTGCTCCGCCTCACACACCCTCACCTGCCAACCCTGCTCTGATATCAGATCCTGTTCTTTAAAATTTCCTACCTTTATCCACACGAGACATTAGCATTTAATTTTTCTTCTCTGTATCTAATTTGGTACTCGTTTTTGTTGATTTATACAGGTCCTGGTATTCAGTACCAGTGGAGGAACGAACTCTCAAATGATAAACGGGTGCAACTGTATCATGCTCTGGTTTGGAGAAGTAAAAAAGGAAGGATTACACAAGAAGTCGCTGCAGAGGTTGCTTCATCATTTTCAGTTAGTATACGAACAGTTTGGCGGATATGGAAACAAGGAAGAAACTGTATAAGAAGGGGAGCTGACGTTGATGTCTCTAAGAAGAGGCATAGGTGTGGTCGAAAGAAAATTCAGGTTGATCTGAGCAAGATTCCTGCCATCGATCTATCAAAGAGGACAACACTAGCTGGTTTGTCAGAGGAGCTGAAAGTTAGTAAATACAAACTTTGGATGCTGAAGAATGAAGGTCTCATAAAGCGGCACTCCAACAATATCAAGCCATGTTTGAACGAGGAGAACAAAAAGGAAAGACTCCGGTGGTGCATTTCCATGCTTGAGCCAAACAGTATTGCCACAGACCCAATTTTCAAGGATTTATGTGACACTGTTTTTATAGATGAGAAATGGTTTTATCTTAAAAAGAAGACTGGCAGGTACTACATCCTTGCTGATGAAGAAGAGCCTTACCGGACATGCAAAAACAAATGTTTCATGCCGAAAGTAATGTTCTTGTGTGCCATTGCTCGTCCAAGGATGGATAATGAAGGAAAATGTACATTTGATGGCAAAATTGGGTGTTTTCCTTTCATTACATTCGAACCTGCTAGGAGGAGAAGTAAAAATCGGGCTGCAGGTACCTTAGAGATGAAACCCATGAAGTCTGTTACAAAGGAAGTCATGCGTTCTTTTATTATAGACAAGGTTCTTCCTGCAATTCGAGAAAAATGGCCAAGTGAAGATGCTGGAAAGCCAATATTCATCCAACAGGACAATGCTCGCCCTCATATTGACCCTCATGACCCTATATTTATGGAAGCTGCACAACAAGAGGGCTTCAATATCAATCTGGTTTGTCAACCGCCAAATTCGCCGGACTTCAATATACTCGATCTGGGTTTCTTTTCAGCTATTCAGTCCATTCAGTATAAAGAATCTCCAAGAACATTAGCTGAACTAGTTGCTGTTGTTCAGAAAGCCTTCGAAAATTATGACCCAACATTGTCAAATCGGATATTCTCGTCATTGCAGCTTGCCATGATAGAGGCAATGAAAGTGAGGGGAGGCAACAACTACAGGATGCCACATGTTAATAAACCTCTGTTAGAAAAAGAAAACAATCTCCCGAAGCAACTGAAGTGTGATCTCAATTTAGTCAAAGAGGTGTGGATGCAGATCAATGGATGAGCTAGTGGTTTGGCTTCTCTGCATACCTGCAGACTTCAATACTTCATTTTGGCCAATGGATGTGAAGATGCTACTATTTTGCTCGGAAGGATGTCCCATGTGCACTTTATTTTGCTATGATCTTTGTAGAAAAATCGGATCGCTGCATGTAGATAGTTTCCATGCAGCTACTTTTGGTAGGATCTCTGTTTGGTCCTTGTTGATATGCAGATAGCATGTGCACATGCGTTTCCTAGGATCTCTGCTTGCTCCATGTAAATATATGCAAATAGCCTGTGCACTTGTGCTAGGATATCTGCTTGGACCATGTAAATGTGCAGATAGTCTGTGCACTTGTGCTAGGATCTGTACTTGATCCATGTAAATATGCAGATAGTTTCTGCACTTGCTTTTGCTACTCTGTACTGCTCCATGTAAATATGAATCTCTATCTATGCTAGTATGTCTGTTATCAGTAAGTGAGTTAAATGTTTAACTCAGTGCAACGAAGGACCTCCCATCGCAGTGCAAATCTCATATTAATTTACAATTGTTCGGAGGAAAAGAAAATCACAAAAACTTGGAGAATATTTACTCAACAGCTGATTAAGTAAATGTGTGCAAAATGGAGGGAAAATTGAACTCTTACTTCTCATCAGAAACACACTATATTGACATCAAAAAATAAGTAGGACATCTGACATCTTGATTATAAGCAATAGTGTTCTCTTGATAACGGCTTGGACATTCTGACGAACACTTGGTCTGCACTTAAACACACTCTATGGCTACCAGCTTCAGCAGCGTGACAAAACCAAAACAATTTAACCCCTGCTGGAGACCTTGGGACCAGCGGAGTCAGTGTACGTAAGCTCATGGCACTCACTGGTAATCGACCTTGACCACGCACGCGAGCAACAATGGCGGTTTGGAGGCCAAGGCCTGCCAAAGACAGAGCCAGCAGCTGCTGTAGGAGGTCGGTGAGGCGGTGGTTCTCTGTTCTGGCTTCTGGGTCAAGCAGAGGTTGCCTTTTCCGCGGCGTCATCACCACAGCCGCGGATCAAGACTTCGCCTCATCCTCCTCGCTGCGGGTCTCCGCCTCCACCTGCAGGCTGCGTCACTGCAGACTTGCGTCGGCCGGCGAGGGACGCCGTGCTGAGAGGAGAAAAGGAAATGCGACCCAAGAGAGAACATAGGCGGCGGGGACGCAGAGAATCCAGATATTTCTACAGGCTATTGGACCCACACAAGGGCAAAATCGGAAATTTCATAGTCCAGGCCATTGGGTGACAAGTATTTCCAAACAAAAAAAGTGATCATTAGTGACAAGTATTTAAAAACGGAGGGAAGTACATTCATTGGTAAAGAAAAGTGCACTGGAGTCTATGGATCGACTGCCGTCCTTTAGTGTCTCCCAGCAATATCATCATTCAAAATTGATAAGTCATAGTTCAGGTGAACTGACTGGTTCAACCAAGCCAGCAGGTTCGAGTCCGACAGGCCCCGAAATCAAGCCGAACTGACCTTTCACCCTCTCATACTGGCCGGCGGTGTCCTGCAGCTAATGCCATGAGTGTCCTGCAGCCAAATTTTGCTTGTGCGGTGTCTGCCAGCCAAAACCAGGTTTCAAGAGTGTCCCCCAGTAAAATTCCCATTATTATTTTTGGTAAAAAAGTTATGAAATCAATCAAATTTCATTCCAGAAAAATCACATGGGTAGGGAATACAATTTTCTATTTATATGGTAAGTTTCAAGTTGTAATGCATTTTGTGCAATGAGATGAAAAAAGTTAAAATGGTCGATTTTCTTACTATAGTGTCATGTGGACAAATATCACAATTTTATAGTGTCTCTGAGACAAAATCGACTTTAGTAGTGTCCTAGAGACAAAACCACACTTTAACAGTATCATATAGACAAAATTCCCAAAAAACAAACACTACATAGTTACTAACACACAATTTCTTACAACTGATCGGGGCGGAAAGAGAGGGATTCGATTACTGTGGACTTACGTTTGACCAATCGTCTTATTCAAAAACATTTAGAAAGTATCATATATTCTATTATGATTTGTCTTATCACTAAAGAAAAAATAAAACATAACTTATAATTTAGCATATTTAAGCTAATATTTTGAATAAAACAATGGTCAAACAAAACTCACAAGTCAACGGCAACAACAGTTTAAGAAAACAGATGAATCTAAAAAAACTCTTTAAGTTTCTAAAAAATTCACGGTCAAAGATAGACACTTATGACAAATATATCACACGTGCAAATTGGTAATTGGAACACGCAATACCACTAAAATCCAACAAGTCTACCGCTAGATTGAGTGACATTAACTACGGGAAATTTAATTTTCAACATAGTTTACATCTTATTCGAGATTTGATTTATGACCATAAAGAAAACGGCATAATTTAAAAAAAAAAGTCCAATACTAGTAAGTTTCAACAGATCATACAGTTAAATATGCCACGTAAAAAAGGCCTCTCTGGGCCGCTTCCATCCAGCGTCATAACATCTGAAATTATGTAGCTCTTTCGAGAATTTTTACTGTCATATGAAACAGGCAAAGGGTACAATCGCCGCATCCTCTGACAAATGCACACAGTTTACACCAAGCCTATAATAAGCATTTTACACAAATGAACATATAATGAAAATGAAAAGAACCAATACAAACAAATCTACACTAACAAAATCTCGCAAACAGGCTGGACCACCTACAATAAGCCTGAAAACCTCACCAATGCTTACAAGACTTAAGAAAAAAAATAACCCAAAAGATGTAAGGCCAACCCAAAGTCAAGCAAATGCATCATTTCCTCAAAATATTTTCAACAGCTGACTTTTGCGTTTCCGATAGGCCCTGCAAAGGATTTATCACAGCTTAGCGTTAGTGTAGGTTCATACAGTTGACCTAACTTCTTATTCCCACCAATAATGCAAAAGAAGCGATTCAATGACATTTCACCTGGCAAAGATACTCAAACATAGGTCGATCACTCTCCCATAGGTTGACAAAGATGTTCGTCAGAAAGTCAGCCAGCTTCACCTGCGCAGGAGAGGGAGTTATTCAACTTTGACATCGCCTATTACAAATTACAGGTTATGGCAGAAAAAAGTAAACCTCATTAAGTGGGTCGATTTTTGTCAGGTCATCATCATAACTGCCATCATCATCCTGTAATAGGATTGGGAGTAAATTAAGTAAAAGCGTAAATACAACAAAAATAGCCAAAGAAGCAAGACTTGGTTCTAACAGACCTCGTCAAAAACTTTGGCCATTGCCTTTAGATGTTCAACTGATGGATTGGCATTTGAAGGAACTGATGCTGAGTACATGACATCATCTGGAATACTAGTTTCACCATTCTGAACTTCTTCCCAGTCACTATCCTGAAAATACAACATACATGGAACCTCGAATCTTTGTAAAACAAGCATTCCAATTTGGACATTTAAATGACGAGATATGTAGTTTAAAAACCTCATCGCACTCATCATCATCACCAACTTGTTCCTGAATTTCAGCTAAAGTATCTGCTAACAATAAGAAGATCTGCATAATCCACATTCAAAATCAGGTATGCTCAACAGTCAGCACAAGCACTATTGAAAAGCTACTTGATGGATGATGCCTCATTAAACATTAGCTACATAATTCCATATATATGTGGCGTCCGTACACTAAGGTTGCCATGTATGCCACATCTTCATGCCAAGATTGCCAGAGGTAAGGTGATCAAATTCTCAAACATACTTAGGCTAGCTCAGGAGGATCTATCAAGATTTTTACTAACACAGGTGACCATGTTGGCAGAAAAGGGAATCCTCAGATGTTTCCATTCCCAACAAACTTCATCAAATTTTAACTCAAAATGCGGTTAGTTTGGCAAGATGCAGGTGTGAAGCAAGTGCAATAATGAAAATCACTGCTTTCCTGGATATGTAGTTTTGATGGGGAATGGAAATGTGAATGATCAAGTTATTATTACCTTAGCTGGGAGCGGAATCTTAGTCCATTGATCAGGAGCCACTCGAGCTTTTGATCGGGTGGTTATACCTGCACTAGTCTGCAGTCTTCGGATTAGAAAAATAGATCTTCTATTAGGTGAAGTACTACTAATTGTTTGACACCGAATTCTACAACTGTACCTTAATAAGATGCCCTTGCACTTCAAGCTTAGATAGCTCAGGATGACGAGTTGATATGAGAAGAGCTAACGCAGTTGTTGTTACCTTTATCTGGTACGATCCTTGAATTTCACCTATAAAAGGTATTTGCAATGGAGCTTGTTATTCAGGGAAACAATAGACAGGGTAAATTTGATTCAGCTTCACCATATGATAGTGTAAGACTCGCCTTGTAGTTGTGACCATTCTGACATGATATAAACAAGTGAATTGCCATACCCTTGGGCAGGGATAGAAAGCAAAAGATTGATGAATTGATCAACGTTTGGTGAACTCAGATGTACCTGCATGCATACAGTAAATGTCAGATGTTATTTGCTCTGGTATACGCCTACTTAGAAAAACATGTGTTTAGATTGACTTTTTAAAAAAGTACAGAATCGAAACTCAGACACTGACTGGTAGGTTTATTTCAGACATTGCACTGAAACACCGTTGCACCAGTCAGATCACTGGTTTAAGGATTTTTTTTTCTCTAATAACGTTAAGTATTTTCAAAATTCAATTTAATGACACGGTTTTCATGCGCTAGACCCAAGTAGCTTTAATATATTTGTGGCCAGAGATCTTCAAATTTAACCATAGCTCCTACAGCCATATTAAAGTTACAGAGAGAACAAAAAGCATAATTGTATAAATGGATTTGATTGAACAATAGATGGGGGTATCAACTCACTAGTCTGGCTATTATAACAATAAGTGAGCATTTCAATCCTGCAATGCTGCTTGTTTGCATGCGTCTCACAATAGCAGCGATGAGGTCCGGTATGTGTGGCGATAGGTGCGAAGCCATATGTAGAATAAGTTGCAACACAAAGCTTCCAACAAAGAGTGATACTGAACTTTCTAACACTGGATCTAAAAGCCTGCAAAGCCATTGAAGAACCACGAGATCAGCACACACCGAAAAAAAAACACTTAAAACATCAGGACAAGTACACTGGCCCATTTTAAAGAAAAGATTACAGTTGAAAACGTGCAAGTGCAGACTCTCATGTACTCTTTTTGGCATATTTTTAATCCTCAAAGAATTATGCTTTGGCTTCACTACAGAACCCCCTCTCAAACATATAGTTTGGTGTTGCAATGACAATTACATCTAGAAGAAACAAAACTGAGTTCCTGGCAGTGGGTGGAAGTTGATCATGCATTGTGTTTCTCTTGCATATTCCTTTGCCACTAAGATGGTAGCCTAAAAGAGATACGATGATAACAATGACTTTTAAGTTACCTTGAAACAGCATCGAGTAGCATCTTGAGTGTACGTCCTTGTTCACCACCCCAGGCAAGCAACTCCTGCCGTCCACCTGATATGAACGCTGCCAAACATTCTGTCGCATTCTAATTGAGAACAGCAACTATTAGGAACACATTTCCAAAGGAGGTAGGCTACATACTGAATACAACTATATCGTGCTTTCAGCAAGTACCTGCATCTCTCCATGGTCATCACTTTCAAGAACAATCAGAATAGTAGAAATAAAGCACGTGTCGAAGACTGCTTTAACCACAACAGTAGGGGCATTCTGAAATATGAAGGCCAGCATTAAGACTAAGATGATAAGGTCATGAAAAAAAAAAGCCATAAGCATCCTACAAAATAAGTTTTGAATTTCCCTTCATAGAATTTGGAGTAAATGACATACTTTGAGTACCATCGTCAAGAGATCCAGTGAACCCGCAACTAGTCCATCTGGCTGGATCTTGGGCTAGCCAATCAATCAAAATTAGATTTGGGTGATGATGCCGGCAGTTTCAGAAAGAAGAATGATAGTGATGAGTAAACTTGCATCAACTTCTTACTTTCTCTAAAATGGATCCGATAGTTGGGAGGATCCGAGACACAAGCGGTTGTAAGCATCCAGGAGCATTCTTGATGGCCTAAAAACTAAGATACCATGTCAAGTGTAACTTTGAGGAGTTCAAGCCAAAAGAAATTGTACAGCCATTTGCCAACAAAAGATAAAAGGCACAGGTAAAACTTTATGTAAGAACCAGAAAAACACAGCATAGAGAACCAAGCTATAACAGGAAACCATCATTAGAAGCAAAGCCTTTGTTGGCTTTGCTTAGAGGATAGCAGATGTTCGTCAATGGCAATGGCTATCAGTGTCCGAGACGCAAAAATACACATCAGAGTCTCTTATTTTGGTCAGCCCCTTTTTGCAATCTCAAGGATCTTCTGGACATGATGAAAGATATTGCTTTTTCTTATACTTTACTTTCTTTGCCTTTTCTTATGTTTTTTCTTTTCTTTCTTCTATTTTTGATGCTAGTTCTTGTGGGTTTCATCTCTAGCCTACCCCAACTTACTTTGGACTAAATGTTTTGCTGTTGATGGTGTTGTTTAAGGCATTCATGCCTTAATTATGAACCAATTATAAAATGAAAAGCTTCTTACTTGGTGCATCAATGAACATTTATGCTAAAATGATGTTCGATTAGTGTAATATATGTGAGTAATCAATTAAAAAGGAAAAGAATGGACTACGACTATCCAATTCTAAAAAGAACATACCTCTAGCACTTCTACAGCATCAATACTGATGAATGGGTCAGCAATGTGTTGAACCCAAACATCTAGTACAATAGGGGAGATGATGGGCTCAATTGAAGTTGATTGCTCTCCACCTACATGCCAGATAAAAAATTATCAACTCAAAACGCAAAGCATAAAGCAGAGACAAATTTTATTTTTATTTTTGCACAAATTGACAAACGTGCTAACCAGATTTGATTGCTGATTGGAGGGTTTCCAGAACAAGATGCAATGTTTCCTCGGATGCCTGTAAACACTCCATGTAGTCAATGCCCTTCAGTAAATCATGACAGATAATATTTACGCCCACCCAAAAAAAAAAGGACATACCTGCCGCAGAAGATCAACAAGAGATGAGAGTATGCCCATAATATTGGGTTGAATCAAATCCTGATTAGATCCGGGTAAAAGTTGAGCTATTGCTCTACAAGCACCAACTTTAACTGGGGGCGGCCTGTCAAGTAAACAACTCATATAAATGCGACATTCTCATTGTATCAGAGATTACAGGACAAAAGAACTGATGGCCTTACACATCCAAGGCAATCGCATGAGCAGCATTGATTAGAAATTGTTCACTGACCCCCTTACTTATCTGATATGTTCATCCAAATCAGCTTTTCGAGAATATAGAAAAAAAGCAAAAAAAAAAAAAGGAAGCCTACCACTGAAGAGAACTTAGGCACAATGGAGAGTGCACGCGCATGGAGAAATGGATATTGATGCACCCCTGAAAATCATAAAATTTGTATTTAAAAAAACAGGGGTGCACAAAGAGATCATCACCGTAGAGTAAAGAAATATACCTGTTCCCGCAATGTCAGCTGTCATTTGCTCAAGTAAATCCCGCACATTGTATTTTGATAAACCAGAATCCTAAGCAGCAGAAAGAACACAATAAACAAAGAGAAACAAATTCTGTTTATGGATTCGATCATTCAAAAAGGAAAATGAAATTGAAATGGAGGCCCCTCTACTTTGGTGGTTAGAGCAATAAACCACTTCATCTTAATAGAGCATCACAAATTTTCATACTGCGCAAGGATGCTGCAATTACTTTGCTTCATTTAATTTTGCAGACAGAGGTGGACTAATCTGGCAGTAGAAAATACATGCAAGATGATGTAACATACATTGGCTCATGTTGGAAGAAAATAAAAGGAAAACATATCTTTGCCCACTTCCCTATTACTAGAATACCCATTGTAGACTGGTAGGTGGTAGCCATCCTGCCACTAGCCTTTTTTTTTTTTAAATTAGGAAACACAGAGGGAGAGGCTCCCACGGTGATAAATCCGACCGGGTGCGGCACCTGGGATTTGAACCCTGGGCGGGCGCAACGCAGCCAATGAAACTTACCATCGCGCCGCGCACGCCTTCGCATGCTGCCACTAGCTTATGTATTTAGGAATGAATTCTCACAAATAAAAATGACAAACATGGAAAGTTGAAGCACGGTAGCAAGTTGAGCATACAGCAGCAACAAAATATAAAGACTGCCTAACCAGTGTTATGAATCAGCCCAAAGCCATGTGTTCAAGAGCAAATATTCAAATATTACTTCTTATCACCCAAAAAAAAAAGTGCCACAATATGGGGCCGACCAAACAGTTATTTTTGTCAAAATTTAAATACATGCGCAAATGATATCACCTGATTCTTCACCAGTCAAATCCATACCGGCATAATTTTTGTTAGTTAAAAAATCACGATAAAGCATAGTGGTCAAATTTTTTTCTTATGGACAGAATGAGGCTTTATTCAGTCAAAGGGTACTTTCTTACACCAAATACCAACAGATGAGGTAATGAACTGCTAAGAAGAACAAAGAAATATAAATCAACCTGCGCTTCACATAACTGTTCTGACAGTGAACCGAGTGCAAAAAGTGATGCTTCATGAAGCTGCCACAAGAAAAATGATGCATTAGACAAGTCAGCAGTAGAAAGCATCATCAGACGTCAGCAATTATCAAGCAAGTCTGAACTTAGAGTGTCACGGATGCATATAATAAGAGAAGAAAGACCGTTGGTAAGAGGGACAAAAAAAACTGAAATGCTGATGTTTAAATTTATAAACTTACTCTCCACCAGTCAGCAGAACCAGCTTGTTTCAATTCTCGTGATTCATGAAAACGCATTTGTGCAGCTTCCAAAATTGAGTCAATTCCATAATCTTCATACGCATTAACCATCTCTTCCAGCAAAAGCGACCCTGAAAACCAAGAAGCAATCATTTAGAGCAACTGTGTGGCTGACAAGTACCAACTGAAGAGTAGATTATAAGTTGACCCCTCCAAAATGTTAAGTACAGATATCTTTAACAGCTGAGGCTGCAAGGCAGTCAGTGTCTATTGTTTGGTAGATGCAAGACAGACAGTAAAAGAAATTCAACTCATTAATAGTTCTGGTTTCTCCTATCAATTTTCCTGGTTAAATAACAAGTGACATACTGGTAAGCAATGTTGCACTTTTAATAAAGCAAATCAAGTAACAGAAGAATAAATACTGCAGCTTGTACCAGACACACGACAGCTATAAGTAACATCATCCTCATCAGCAACATACTGGTTAGCATCACGTGACCAGCTTTGCACCTAGCATAACAAAACAGACAAACGCATAAACATTAGGAATTAAAATAAAGAGACATGCAGAGTCACTATCAGACAAAATGTTTGTGAGAATCCTAAGCGATGTTTCAAGGAGACATGACTAAACCTCCCCAAATTGGCTCGTAACTTATTTAGTGTACACTGCACTGTGCAAAAGTCTCAACGGTAGCATCACATGTGTATTTGCAGTGCCAGCCAATTCATACCTGCCCTTCAGTTATTTGTTGAAAGCCTATAGTATAGTATGCAAGCTCCTTAATATTCCCCCTGATAACCTGGTCAAAGAACAACGAAAATCAATACAAAAACATGATGTACAAAACAGCCAATAAAAGGCGTACCTTAGCTAATCTAGTATTCCCCACAATGGTTGTCCATAGTTCAAATAACTTCAAAAAAAAGAGAATGTCAATAAGGCTGCGAATAGACTGCAGTAATAAAGTAGAAAGAAAGTATTGACAAAAAGGGAAAGAATTACCTGAATCTCAAAGGACTCAAGACTTCTTTCACCACCATCAGAATCATAGTCAACACAATCAAAATCCTCTGAACCTTGAATGGATGACAGGTGATAGATCTTGAATGAGGAGATAAATGTCTGCCACAGAGGTGCAAGAATGGCTGTGCAAAATTTTCACTTTGTCAGAAAATGAAAGGCTTAAGAGCAAGCTAATATGCAAAGGTATGATGTATGTATACTTGCCAGAAATTTTAGCTTCGGGTAGTCTAGGAAAGTTTTGGACAAGCTGAAGTAAGCATTTCAGAACCTGAAGACATACAAAAATAAGAATCACTACTAAATCTCAATGACATGCGGCTTTTGGTTTTGGAACACAGGTTATATGAATTATATACCTCCATATGCATGCTCCAATCATCAGGGTTTTGGGACTGAACAGGGGAATTCAGAATTATGGAGAATTGCTCAATCAGTGGATCAAGGATAGAAGTTATCAGAGCAACTATATCTCTCTGCATAAGAAAGGCACCTCAGTTTCCACAATGTGAACTAAAACAAAAGGAAACTCAATAATAGACAAGAAATAATCTACCTTATAAACACCACTCATTGATCCAAGCATGGAAATGCATGAATGGACTATTGCTAGAGCCTTTGCGCGAAGAGAATTTTCATAAAGCTGCCATTCATCAGTGAAAACAAATGAAAATTGCCTCCTAGACAAATTTTCAAAAGGAAATGGGAAACAGGAACATGAAAAATACTAGAAGAGCTAATCTGAACATACATGAGGAGATGATATTATTCTATGCAATGATGGGAATAGCTCTGGTACTAACTTCGGAACACAAGTATCATCTAGATCATCCGAGAGGAGAGCTAGGCACCGCAATGCTCCACGAACTGCAAAATGTAAGTTGACGATCATCATAAGAATTACTGAACTCATGTCATTGGTATCAGAAATGACATTAGTATTTCTGAACACTAATTATTTCCATCATACAGTATTTCATGACCGGAAACAGGTAATGAACACAGTGCTTGAGCCATGGGAGCACCCTAAGATGAAAATTCCAGATTTAGGCTGCACTAAAACACCAACGTGAGGACGTGAAGTTATCATGGGCGTGGGAAAATGATAAGACCACAATGTAAACTAAGCCTACCTATAAGAAAATAGTGTCGAAAGGGGTGTAGACATGTAGTTCTTCAAGACCTTATTCAGAATGTTCCAGTGACACAAATACTTGGATATTTCTTATAAACGCAACAGGAAATATCATCCATCACATATGAAACCTGTTAGGGCAACCCAAACAACTTCTAAGGCACAGAAAGCATGGCCACATAATCCCTACTTATCCCCAATAGTGATGCACCAGTCGACGCCCACAAAAAACACTCCTACCGTTATTATAGTCGTCCTCCCCCAGATTAGCTGTTTCAGAATCCTCTCACCTGTCTTCGCCAATGGTCCTTTCCTTTCCCTGAGTTCTCCTCCCTCACACAGAACTCAGGGCGACAATCATTTGGCGATGTAGCTACAGACCTTTCACCGCCATCTTCACTACCTCAAATTGACCCTGGGACGTTTTTATTTTATTTGTGTCTGTGTGTGGATGGGTGGGTGGGTGGGTGGATGTCACAGGCTTGATCATAGGGGGTGAATGGTGGAGGAGGTTGTACGTGTGTTTGGCTGGCAACTAGAATTTAGGGCCTTGGCCACGGGGCTTGGGACCCAAGGCAATGCAAGGCAATGCACAACATTTATTTCCTTCTTAGCTCAAAGCAGCGCACTTCCTATACTCAATTACTCATAGGCTGATAGGCTTAATCCTTATCCTGCAATACTGTTGCAATTCTTACCCCGACGAACAATAAAATCTAAACATCCTAACAACCTGGACTTGCTAAGACTAAAGTTGACGTAACGAAGTCCTGCGACCTGTCTGCCTTTACTGGGCCGCACCGTCCCTAGCCACATCTCGCAGCCGTGGTGCAGCCCATGACAGTGGTTGTGGAGACGTGTGGTCTCATCTTAGTATGTTTCACACTATGATCTGATCCCACCCTCCTAATACCCTAGACTGTAAAAAGTTCAGATTTGGATATAGCCGTCGTCCCCTAGGATACCCGGCTGGAATATACCGTTGCTTGTTCAGCGCATAGACCTATTATTATTATCGGTCAGGCTTTTGGCTCTTTCACCCCACACCCCCCACACCCCACCAAAAAAAAAGACGATTACTTGCATCAAGATCAAACAGAGGAATTACTCTTAGGTTGATAGAATTCCTCTAAGACGTGGAAATTTTTCATTATTTACAACATATTGGCTAATGACACAACCACCAATGAACTGAAAACCAAAAGAGAAAATGTTGAAGTAGAGTCAAAAATGTTCTTGTTGTCTCATTATTAGGAACAACAATTTACGCAGAGAGTACATTACAAAAGCAAGAAAGTTGATTTTTCATGCTTTTAGTCCCGTGTGCGATGAAAATTTTTCAGTGTTGTTAAAAGACATTTACATTTTTGTTCTGGTAACAGTGGTCCATTAGTCTTAAGAGATGGAATGGCCAAAACGGGAAATGAAAGACACTGAAGCAAATTAGATAAAAACATCTGAGATTTTACCATAGATATCAGAGAATCAATATATCCAACGTTGTGTCTAAGTTAGTTTTCTACTGAGAAAAAAATATGGCCCCATTTGGTAGATCTCCAGCTCAGTAGAAATTCATCGCTCCTTGGAGCTGGTTATATCTACCTCCTGACATCCATGGATCTGGTGCAATGTACGGATTAAGGGTTTTTTGGTTTAGTCATTTTGTTCTTATTTTGGAGTTTGGACTAAAAATATAAATCCAAAACACTTCAAACTCAAAATCCAGCATGGATCTCGGAGCTAGAGCTGTGCCGAATAGGGTCTATGTTACATGTCAGAATTGGCGTCCCATATAAGCAATTGTATCCATGCAAAATAGGATGTATAACATATTCAAGGAGTGATGGCTTCTGCATGAGTATTGGCAGCGATTAGCTTTTCAAGCTTCTCAACACATATAAAGTTTAGCCAATCTTTGGCATTACTCGGCTTAAAGCCTTGGAAGATTATCCCATCATAAAGGGCACAAGTTTGGTGCTTCTTACAAGCAGCCAGCACAAAAGGGTCAAGAAAAGCAAGAGCCGGTTAAGGTCTCCTACAGCCCGTTGTTACCCTTGGAAGCTAGTTTCAAAGAAGCCATGCCTGCCAAATTGGAATGTTCATCTAATCTAAGGAGGTAATATAAAAACAACTTTTATAGGGGCTGCAAGCATCAGTTCAAGTTCCAGGCTCTACAAATACACCCCCAAAACAGTTGCATGCCCTTGTTTCTAATATTGTAGTGGAATGGAACTTATTTACCTCCATTCCCGTTGCTCTGATCACCAATTAATTTTAAGAGAAGGGGAAGTAACTCAGGCCAGTCTTCAGGCCAATCGTGCTGCCCAATCGCTGCTACAGCCATGCTTATAGCAGTACGAATTTTCCCGTGAGAATCATCCAGTGAGGTAAGCAGGAGCTGCCGTATGACCACCTGAAGCGAAATATCATTGAGAACGAATTAGGCTTTAGATACAACATAGGTATAAATTAACATTAAATTCAAGAATACATGGTAGCCTACTATTCCTGTAACATAGACAGTCAGTAATTACAACACCGGGTGCCCAAGTGAGAACATCATAGTTGCTGGTCTATGCGGATGCACAGGAAAACATCCTGTAAACAAATGGAGGTATAACTCTGCTGACTTGGAGGAACAAACCCTTGAGTTTAATCTCACTGTATAGTGCAATTGCTCAAGCTCAGTGAAACAATGTGAAGATTGATGATGGTATCAAAACGATCACCTGTGCTTTGTTTTGGCCTCTTATCTGTGAAATCCTTGACTCTTTTAATTATATTTGACAGTTAATCGGTAGAAGCCTGGTCTAGGTTGCATTGTTTTTAATATATATATATTCCACAAAATTGGGTGGCAGTCTGTAATATGTGTGCTAGATCGAATTTTCCTAACTTGGTATTTTCTATGAAAAAGATCAAATGGATATTGGTAGCATATTTTTGGAGCGAAGGAAGCAGAGAAAAAAGGCATCAAGACACGTTCTCACTTGAGTCCTATTTCTTGCGGATGAAAAAATGAAAAGTATATGACAGTACCTTTTCTGAAGAGGAAACAACAGGGGGCACAAAATTCTCTTCGTCCTCCTGCCAATGATGCTTGATGAACTGCTTTAGCAACACAGCAGCTAGGTAGCAGGTAGTGAAGGAACAACAAGGGAATAAAAGCTAGCCCAACTCATGGAAGATAGTCTGAATAGAGAACAGAATGCACTGCGGAGTTGCCATATAAAAAGAAATGCAAAAGGAAAAAAAAAGGCTGAAAGGATATCTGGCGTAAACCAAAAGGGATTTCTTTGTTGATTGTAACCTTGGTAAGGGCAGCTCCATAACCTGACAAAACATACAGCAAATGAGCAAATCAGGCTACTGACAGGTACAGGTAGTGGAGACTAGGCACAAGATGCTGAAGAATTAAAATTTCTTCCTCGGAAGCTGGGTCGCCAATTGTTCACATTAAGCCGGTTGGCTAACTACTAACAGAGAAAGCGTTTAAGTGCATCGAATTTGAGAATCAGGATGCTACAAAATGAAACTTAATTTGGCAAAATCATCTTGGTTAACTGCAGGACAAGGTCAATGGCACATATTATGCTCAGATCAGTCACTCTCCCAGTGCTTGGAAACGCATTTATGTGGTTGTCATATTTTCATGTGCAAAAATGCGATCCAGCCATCCAGGTACTTCTGATTTTTGCTGATGGGGCGTGAGGGTTTTGCCAATCCCGGTGAGAAGCTTAGCAAACAGAGCAACGCTGCAACAGCGCACTGCTGAACAGAGCAATGCTACCGTGCCAAAACTCTCTACAGGCTACAGCCGCCAAAAGTTTGAGCAGTAGTGTCTTCCGGTCCATGCGTCAAGCAAAATTGATCGATACCGCAATTACATCCAATCATCGCCAGAGAGAGGACGGGGTGGGGGCAGGCGAACCTGGGAGGAGAGAGGCCTGGCGGAGCGACTCCTCGGCGAAGGCGCGGACGTCGCGCGAGGTGTCGAGCGTGGCCGTCAGGCAATCCACCAGCCACCGCTGGTCCCCGTCCGCGGCACCCGTCGCCGCCGCCATCGGAATCGACAAGCCCCGCGACGCCGGCTAGGGTTCGGGCGGCAACGAGCAGCTCTTCCTCGGTCCCTCGCGGGTCCACGAGGTTTCGAAATGGGATCAGGCGCGCGGCGAGGTAGCGGAGGCGAGATGGGATTAGGGGGGTTTAAGCAGGCTAGGGTTTTTATAACGGGGAGGGGAGGACGGAGATGGAAGAAGCGACCAGTGGGGTGGCGGCCGGGAAAGGAACGGAAAGGGAAGAAGACTGGGTGGAAGCGAGAGAATTTGTTTTTGTTTTTTTTCGATGAAAAGCGAAAGAAGTGCCGCCTGGCTTGGCTTCCGAATGGGCCCGGCATCGGTGTCTTGTTGGGCTGGACCGTCGGTCGCGGTCGCCGGTCTCCGCCTTTCCAGTTTGAAGGTCCTCCCGGTTTTCAATGGCGGGAAAGGATTTGCTGGAAAATCTGTGGGGCCGATTTTCTGAGAGCAGGAAGTAATGTGATTCCTCAGTTTGGTGGTTTAGATAACATCCTCGTCTTAACATGTCTTCAGATTTGATTTTGCCAAAAAATCTGGTCCAGGTTTGATGCCTAACGCAGGATTCTCGAGACATAAGAGCGGATAGGAGTGCGCTTGTAACATGAATCTTATAAAATAGAAAATACAGAAAAATCACAAAAATTTATTGTTTAGATGGCGCATAGCAAAAACGCGGGAATTGGATAAAATACATAGACACAAAGAAATTTTCAACGAGGTCAATCCATTTCATAAGAGTTTTGTAGGAATTTAGCATCTACATCCCTTTGTTTCAAAAAGGCTCTTGTAAAATATTCCTAAGAATTGAAATCTTCAATAATTCCTATGAAAATCTGAGGGCACGATAATTAATAAATGTGATGTCCCCAAGATAAGTGGAAATATTTAAGCTGCATTACCATGAATAAGTAAGGCGATTGACAAAGTCGTCTCTTCGTGAACAGAGAGCTTGGGCACAATATGGCCCCCTTTGGAACGCAGGATTTTCACAGGAATTGTACAGGAATTTCACAGGAATCAGTTGACTGTTCACAGGAAAAACGCAGGAATAGGAAAAAATCCCGCGGTCCAAAGGGGGCCTATATAATGGAAACACAACTCACAATACTTTATACTCCCTCCGTTTTTAAATTGTTGTCACCATTGACTTTTTTTGCTATCTTTGACCATTCGTCTTATTCAAAAAAATTTAAAAATATCATATATTTTGTGATGATTTGTTTTATCTTCAAAGTAAGTTTGAACCTAACTTATAATTTTGCATATTCGAACAACTATTTTGAATAAGACGAACAGTCAAACGTAAATAAAAAAATCAATGGCGACAACAATTTAAAAACGGAGGGAGTAGTTAGCAATTTAATTTTTCTGTGTTGTCTCCATGTAATTATTAATTAGTACAACTAGAGTCATTGACAGACAATCTAATAAAATATCCATTATACTATGTGCTGCTTTCTTTATGCGACATGACAACAAATTATAGACAATTGTTGTCTAATTGTTGTACATGCTCTGATCACCAAGAGGCATTTACCATCCAGCATTAGCTTTGGCCTTAACGTTTTACAATCTTGACCGTATCTTCTTCTCAATGCGGAGCAAGTGAACAGTATATTAGAAGATTACGTGACACATCTCCATTTCTGTTTATCTCTTGGAGTGGGTTAGAAGATTACGTAACACATACCTTCCTTTTTGTTTCCCTCCATTTTTCTCCAAATAGCATTGTGATACTTCTTCGTCGATTGTTAGTTTCTAACTAGAGATGAATCCCAAATCTCGTAAAACACATAGGTTGTTGTTAAAGTTTTTCCAAGCAACTCGAAGTAAAAAAAAAGTTGAATTCAGTATCATTTACAAACCATTTGCATGATAATAATCAGCTTGTTCGTCTCGCTGCAGCTGCGGTTGCGGTTGCAGAAAAATAACTGCGAACATTGTAGCTGCTACTGAAAACACTGTAGCTGCTGCTGAAAAAATAACTACGAATGTGACATCCAGGATGTTAATTCAAACCCAAAAAATAGAATCGGCCAGGTGTTCGGCCCGGCCGCGGTACTGTAGCGTCGGATCACTGTAGCGAGGCTACTGTAGCTGCCAGGCACTGTAGCGCGGAACACTGTAGCCCGGATACTGTAGCGGTCCGGTTAGTCCCATACTAGAAATCGACCAGGAGCTTGACCAGCTTAAATACTCAGTCCTGGGTGCAGTAGTAACTGGGTTAACTCTTTTACGCGAAACGAGGACGAAAGCATAAGAGTTGCTGCTGTGAGGTGGGGCCCGCACTGCAGGCGTACGGGTCTGGAGCTGTACTCTGGGCTGGGGTGTTACAGAATGGTATCAGAGCCGACCTTCGCTGTGTCACGGGCGCATTCACGGGGTTCATGACGCGTGGGTCCGCAAGGCGAGACACGGCATGACACGTGCTGGACGTGGTCAGAAAGGGACGATCCTGTGTCTACTGCCTCCTGGATGACTCGAGGAGTCAGGAGGTAAGCTGGTCGCTCGACGGGACGTCGAGTTCTAAAGGGGGGAGAATGTGACATCCAGAATGTTAATTCAAGCCCAAAAAATAGAATCGGCCAGTTGTTCGGTACTGTAGCATCGGAACACTGTAGCGAGGCTACTGTAGCTGCCGGACACTATAGCCGCAAAACACTGTATCGCGGGTACTGTAGCGATCCGGTTAGTCCCATACTGGAAATCGATCAGAAGCTTGACCAGCTTAAATACTCAATCCTGGGTGCAGTAGTAACCGGGTTAATATTTTTACGCGAATCGAAGACGAAAACATAAGAGTTGCTGCTGTGAGGTGGGGCCCGCACTGCGTACGGGTCTGGAACTGTACTCTGGGCTGGGGTGTTACAATAAACACTATAATTACTGCAAAACAACTGTTACAAAAAAGCGAAACGAACACGCTGAGTATCCGACACTTGTTATACCACTGTAAGTTTATCCCATCTTTCCTTCACTTTCCATATCCGTTGCAAAGTCTGCTGCTTTAGTATCTTACATGGAAAGAAACGTTGATAAATTAGGGCTAGCCTGATAGGGTGAATGGTATGGATCACAAGGCCCGATCGGAGATCCTAACTTACATTTATTGTGTTGCTTTTTATCAAGTGAACGAGAAATCTATAATTATTTTGAAAGTTATGCAATCCAAACTAAAATTCAAAAAAATACAACCAAATAGTTAATTAGAGCATCTTCAAGAGAAGCCTATAAAATTAGTCCCATAAACTTATTTTTAAGAACAATTAAAAATTTATAAAGGGTAATTTGTCCTCTCTTTTTCAACAGTCCCTCTCTAAAAGTGGATCAAAACAAATTTAATTGAGCTACATCAGTATTTTGGGTCACAAAAACATTAATTATAGTGGAAAAAGAAGGAATGGGGCACTAATTCTTCCCCTGTTTGTAGCTACAAATGAGGGTAGTTTAGGGGCTATAAAAAAGTTGAGGTTATTTTAAGGCTCTGTTAGAGATAGTTTTATGTCTAAAATCTCGATAACTAAATTTAAAGGAGGTTTATTAGACTTTTTTTAAGATGCTCTTAGAGTTTTCAAAAGTACAGTGGCCCCTGACAAAAGACCCCACGCACAAAGCGCTGACCCCACCAACCAGCGACAGCCAGTTGCCCATAAACCCACACCGCATAGCCCTGCAACTCCAAAACCCTAGCCGCCATCCCAACCAAAGCGCGCGAACACCCAGCTCGGCGGCGGCGGCGGCGAAGAGTAGGTTGGAGTACGGCGATGGGGAGCGACACGGAGGCGGAGAAGAAGAGGGCTCCGGTGGCCTTGGCGCCCATCGCGAAGCCGCTTGCTGGCAAGAAACTCTGCAAGCGAACCCTCAAGCTCGTCCGCCGGGGTCCGGATGATTTTTCCTTTTTTTTTTTTTGCTCCAATCGCCATTAGTTTCTGACGATTCCGCATATTCCAACACTTTTTATTGTTGTTCTTATTCTCTTGCAGCCTCGGATGTCAAATGCTTGAAGCGAGGTGTCAAGGAGGTGGTCAAGAGTATTCGCCGGGGAAACAAGGGGTTCGTGATTCCTATTGCTTTACCGTGCTACCGCATTGTTGATTATTCATCGATTCCTAGCTTATAACAGCATAGTGTGAAATGAAAGCTGTTATTGGACGATTTCCTTTCGTTCCCAAATTTCCAGAAAGTATTGATGGACTCCAAGAGATAAATCCACTACAAATCAGTAAACCGTTCAACTGAGAACCTAAAATAGATTTTACTTCTCATTTTCTACCGTGAAATAGCAGCTTCAATCATTAAAAGGTGAGATTTTTATAAACTTCCAAATGGAAATTTCAGCTGTGACTGAGAGACTCAGCTGAAAACTTTGAAATCGACATAGTTTGATTTATCTCAAATCAGGATAATCATACCTTCCAGCCATTTGTGTTCTGGGGATTGCTTGGTAGGTAATGGGTTGTCTATGGCGATCCCTGCTGTGTTGGATAAGGAGAGAGGCAGATTTGGGTTAGGAAAATGGGCGGTGGTAGCATGGGCTCGTTTGTTCTAGGGTAGGAAACCAATAAGGAAACTGAATGAGATGTCACTTCTCGCACAACTTTGCTTGCATGACATGCACCCACCAGTCTACTATTGGATTGTCTAGACTCCAATTATTGTTGTCTATTGCTAGGAAACATGTGTTTGTTGGTCTAGTGATACATTCGGACCATTGAAGTAATCTAACAGTTGGAAGACATTAGCATGAACATGAGGTGGTAGATAGCTGTGAAGCAGTCTTTGCAGTGAACAAACGGCTAATTTTGTGTTCCTGTTTTAATTTATTTGGTGTACAATACATCATGTGAGCAGGATCACAGAGACATGCTGACTAGGAGAATCCGTATAGCAAAGGGCTCCATATATAACTCTGTTTTGGCCCTTGAGTGTTAATTAGATTGATTCCAGCCATTTGTTCTCCAGCCCAATACCAGTGCCCCACGCACTAGTGATAGAATCCTGCAAAGGCACGGCATCAACACAGCCATACACTGGGTCCGTAAGAAATCTGATGTTTTCTTAGTCAGCCTGATCCATATTGGCCCAAGACTGCAGTTATTGGCTGTGGCCTAAGACTGCAAAAAGAAAAATGTAGCGAAGAGGATTTAGCGCACTGCACATTTTCTTAGCCTTTCTCTAATCAGTAAATAACAAACTATTGTCGAGTGAGAAGAAATAAATTAACTATTGTTGTGTCATGGTAGTTTCTTGACAAAAGACTTTCGTATTAATATTTCATCAAAATTATGTAATGATGCCAAATTCCTGTGTGGTTCAGTACTAAAAATTAAAAAAGTCTTGTCAAGGCAATTCCTCTTCAAATAGTAGCTGTTTCTTGTGGTTTCTGGTCAGTTGACCAACTGGTGGCCCAATTGGAATGGTTATTCTGTTTGTCTGGCTTGATTTTGTCTATTTGTAGTATAGTAGTTATTAAGATTTTTCCTTTTGCCTTCCGAAGTGACGCGTCAGTGTAATCTTGTTGACCAACTCCCTCCCTAAAACGAATTGTTTACTTCGAAGTGTATTTGTGTTCCAAGCATATTGCTGTCATTAATGCGTGCTATATTTTTTGCACATTCACCTGCATAACTTGGCATGCTAATGTTATGGTGCCTCAACTCAGATTTTATCCTGGGAACCCCTATTTATTTGTTTTCTATTATGTCGATTGAATTATTTCTGTTGTTTGATGTCTGGGTTCTGTTAGCTTATGTTATGCATTTTTGTTTGTGCAGATTGTGCGTGATTGCTGGCAATATTTCCCCCATTGATGTGATAACTCATGTTCCGATCCTCTGCGAAGAAGCCAATATACCTTACGTATATGTTCCCTCCAAAGAGGTATGCTGTACTGTACTTGCAAATTCCAGTTTCAATTCCTTGCAGCTGTTTCAACATCAACATGGTAAAATATTCTGATGCTGGGACATGGTTTTCACAGTATTTTGTGAATATCCTTCAACCAAATAGAAAACAAAACGTGAATTTAGGACAGATGGTTTGTATTGTTTTATTCATCTATCACATGTTGTTTACTAAGTGGGAGATGGGGTATACCTTCTCTGAAAGCTCATGTAGGTTTTAGTTTCTGTTTACTTGAAGCTATCCTCAAGTGACGTGCTCGTCACTGTTTTTATTTCCTTGGGCGATCACTTAGATGTGCCAGAATCCTGGCCCAATCCATGTGGACGTGCCAGAAATTTGAACTAGATTCTCGGTCCATCTGTGGTTTGGGCTGGGATTTAGCTCATCCAAACAGGTCTCTAGGCAACAGTATTGAATGGAAAAGAAACAGTTTGTTCCATGACATGTGTGAATGGACAATAGAGCATCCATCTAGTCGTCACTCACATCATGATTGTTTTCTTATTATTGCACATAATTAAGAAAAAAAAATCAGTGCCTCAGATGCTAGTCCATCTTATTGGTTCTTGTAGTTTTCAGTTTTTTTTTTCTTCTGAGAATATTTGTCTCCCACTGCAAGTCACATTTTACGGTAGCATTAGCGAACTGAGGGTATGAAGACTGTCTAGTGGTTTCTTGGGGCCATGATTTGCACGGATTATTCCATTAACCTTTGATATGTAGTACAGTAGCAATCTATGATAGATGAAAGCTTTGTTGTTGAGACTAAAATATTACTAGTCATGATGCAACTGGCTCAAAAGTTTCCCTGCAAAACTGAACCCACATTTTGTCTTTGTTTCAAATGACCTGTCATGATGCATGTTGTTATTGGTTTAGAATTTAATTCGTGCTCTGCTGGTGGCATGTCCGTGTGTCATTAGCTTGGCTACAGTTTTTGTGCATATAGGCCTCTTTGAATGATTGCAAAAATATTTGAGCGAAGGATAAACCCAAATTAAAGTTTTCATTTTTACTTCTGTTCATATGAATCGACCAATGCTGTAAAGGTTTGCAGAACATATAATGTCCACATTCTTTCAGGAGAACGCCCATTGAGTTATCTGACAGACACCCAGATGTGCCCATGTTGCTGCGAAGGGCCCCAAAATATCCACATAATCACATATCAGTAGTTTTCTTTTACACTTTGTAGTGAACATTTTATTGCGCGAAGATGTGATATAATGCATGAGCATTGAACAAAAATGACAAGACAGCAAAGAGAACCAAACAACTCGGTACTTGATGTTGTTGAATCACAGTTTGATGCCTTGATATACTGATGCATTTTATGTGAACTTTGATACAGGATCTTGCAACCGCTGGCACCACCAAGAGGCCTACCTGCTGCGTGCTGGTCCTGACCAAGCCGGCCAAGGGAGAGCTCGAGGAAGAGGTCAAGGAGAAGCTGAAGACAGACTACGACCAAGTCTTGACCGAGGTCGCCGAGGTCACGTCATCAATGTTTTAATAAGCAATAAATATAAAAGTCGTTGCGACAGTGGTCCTGTTTGTACAATGTCGAGGTGAAGCGAACCCGTGTGACCGAGACATTCTCGTGGATTTTGTAGAACAGTTACTCTCAACTTGATTGCCTAGTTTTCTGTAAGCGGTTTATGTGTCTATGTTCATGGCGGGGTACAGATACATGGCGAGAGAAAGTGTCATATCTTAAACACCGTACGCCGCGTTTTCCGGCTAGATATGCTGCCCTTTCCGCTAGTAGAATGCTTTCTGCACCGGACAACCCGTTTGTACTGTACGCGACCACACGGATCATGGATCCACATCTGTTGTGCATTCCTGGCGAGGGAACGGCGCCCCGGATGCCAGAAGTGGCAGCGAGCGCGATTGGGACCGGTCGACGTCGCGTGGTACGGTCTATCCTTTCCTGGCGTCCAGCCTGCCGAGCAGTTCGCGCTTGCCTCGCCGGCCTTTTATTCAGGCTTTGTCCGCGCGCAGCCACGGCCCACGGCAGCAGGTACTTGGACTGTTGGACTGTTAGATGCATGCGGAAGCCGGGCAGGCATAGACCGACCGTTATTCACATAGTAGGAGTACAGCAGCATGCAATCCATCAGAGGCAGAAGAAGAAATCAAAAACAGCAGCAACATAAGTGTAGACATCAGAAGCAGCAGCAGCAGCCGCAGCAGCGAAGATCATGGCTAATCAAGGCGAGTGGTCGGAGATGGAGCTCCGTGTGATTTTTCGGCTCCGTGCCCTCCGCGACCCCTATTTCCGAGCGACCAGGAACGCGCAAGTGATGCGCAACATGTGGGTGGAAATGTATGGGTGAGTATTCATTCCCTCTTAACTCCTCGGCCTCCCTCCTCTGATCGTGCACGTGTGCTTCTAATTAATTTACTGCTGCTGTCGTGCTTTCTCCTCAGTTGATTTTCTTCCTCACTCACTTGTGTTTTTTTTCTTCAGTCTGTTTGTTTCATTTGGGTTTAACCGAACGTACGATCAAATGAAGTTGAAGGTAATCTTTTCAGAAAGTTATGGACATCGTTGCCAATTGAAAGCTGATGAATGAACTGAAACTGTGAATGAGTTTCACACTACATCAGTGACTGAAACTTCACATTTGGGAAATACTAACTGCACATCTTCGCACTTATCTGTGTTTTTAACAAAGTAAAGAACATCAAACGTACTATGAATCGAGCGGGTTGTTAGACTCTGAATTGCAGAGTGCGTAAATTCTGTTGTATGTTCGACATGTGTACTATGAATCGAGCGGGTTGTTAGACTCTGAATTGCAGAGTGCGTAATTTCTGTTGTATGTTCGACATGTGTACTATGAATCGAGCTGCACATGTCAGTACTCCACGCAAACATTTAGTAATAATATTTTTCACTAAACCAACCATGTACTGTAACCCAGTTGCACCCCTAAGTGTACTGCAGTGCATAACGCAAGTGAGTACTAATGCCAAACCATTTCATCAAACCATTCAGATTTGGCGAGTGAGTTCCATCTTTTGCTGGTAAGCCATTTCCTGACATGGGTACTGGACCGAACTGCTGATGGTATGCCGAAGAAGAAATCTGACTTCAGGGTGTGGCTGATTACTGTCCAAGGGCGGTGAGGAATCCGGCTCTGTTTGATTGATTTGCGCTGAATAGTGAATTCTTTTCTTTTCAGAAAAAAAAAAACTGAAGTGTTGATCCCTGAATCACACAGTGCAGGGTACTACTGCTCCAATCAAGAAATGAACGAAAACTCAGAGTGCAAAATTGACACTACAGTTCCAAATATAAGAACATCACGAAACTTGACTTAGAAACGTGGCCCCAATTGTCACATTCTCTGCAGACTGAGTGAAGCCCCTTGCAGGTTTTATCAAGTTTGGACTTTCATATTTCAGCAAGTCTCATGCAAAAATTCATTTTTTTCTCCCATCGAACTAGCCGTTTCAAAAGAAAAAAAAATAACAAAAAACTAGCCGTTAAATTAATAAAGCCTGACCTGAGGTCCCTTACACTCCCATTCCCACAACTTCCGTGCTGGAAGTATGCAGCCTGGGAAATGTTTCAGGCTGTTCACAGAGAAAAGATTTAATGAGGATTTAAAACAACATAGCTACCCAGAAATACTTCGATCAAACCTTTCATGTATGGTTCTTATCTTGAAAAAGCTTGGGTTTGATTGTTTACTGCATTTTGACTTTATGGATCCTCCAGCACCAGAATGTCTAATGAGGGCCTTGGAGGTTTTAAATTACTTGGGGGCACTTGATAATAAAGGCAACCTGACACCTTTGGGTGAGCTTATGACTTATGAGTGAGTTTCCCCTAGAACCGCAAATGTCAAAGATGATTGTCATCAGTCCAAAATACAGTTGTTCCAATGAGATTCTATTCTATATCTGCCATGCTGTCAGGTATGTAAAGTAATACTTAATTACCAAGTTGCATTTCCATAGCTGAACTATCTTGTTTATATTTTGCACCTGTACTATCTTATAAACCATGCTGTACTTCCACCGGCACCCCCTCATGTGTAAAAAGGAAGAAGCTGTACTACTTTGCTTGGATTATGGGCTGTGCAAGAAGTCTTATGGGCTGTCTTCAACCATTGTCATTCACCTGCCCGCTTCTTGGGCTATGGCTTCAAATTGTCATACCGTTTAGTCTGATGCAGATAGTGGCAGCTAATCGGCCTGCTAACTTCCATGTTTGGAGCAGGAGATAATTGAGCAGTCAAGCGTAACGAGCTGAGGAATCAAGCCATCACACGATCGTATTTTTCATAGCGCAGTCAAGGTTGTAGAGACCCAAGTTACCAGGTAAGAAAGCTGAAAGCCACTACATACTCTTTAGGTAGAAAATTTCCAATAGAATGTCTACTCGATTGTTCTGCTTCCAGATTCACGAACAAGTATCAGCCAGCAGTCATGCTCTTGGAGCATGTTACCCTGCAGTTTGACCTACAGTACAGTATATGGCAGGATACATGTGCTTGTGACCTTGTCGATCTCCTTCGGTATGAAGGTACTTTCCCAACAAACGATTGAGCACACACATCCAATCCAATGCATCCAGAGGAAACCTCTAGCTGTTCGAAAGAAGTTCAGTATACTTGTTGGATGAGGACCAAGCGCGAGGGACCAGAAGAAACTGAATGGAGGCCCGTGGTCAAAGTACGGCAGAAAAGGGGCGGTAGAAGAGACGGGGGAAGAGGCTCATGGATATTTGGTGTACGCTTGTAGAGTTGGCTATTAATTAGTGTTTATTCTTAAAAACTTATGCATATTTACCAATATATTTAATACACTAAATTTGTGCAAAACAATCCATTTTTTCATAGACATTGATACATACTTATTAGGGTCGGATCGTAATATCCTATTGAAGGATATGCAATTATTTAAGTCTTTCTTTAAAACTCTTATATAAATGCAGAACTATCCCATATTGGACACTTGGATGTTGATTTGTAATACAAATTTCCTAGACATTTGTACATACTTATTAGGGTCGGATCATAATATCCCGTTCAGAAGCCTGGAGATTGAAGGAATTACTGTCACAGCACACTGCGACAAAGTTCAAGCCCTCACGGCACATTTCAGCGCGCTGCTAGGTGAAGCCACAACAGCAGCTTGGGACTTTAATCTAGATGAAATTTATAGAGATCGAGCACGGGCTGACCCGGGGCCACTCATCAGCTCGTTCACCCCTGCAGCCGCGCTCGCCGCCATCAAAAGCATGAACAGAGCAAGTGCCCCTGGTCCTGACGGCTTTGGCCCAAGTTTTTACCAAGCAGCATGGACTGAGGTGTCACCCAAGATCATGGCCTTCCTCCATGCGTTCCAGAGGCAGTAGGTGGACCTCGAGCGCATCAATCGCTCCTATGTTGTGTTGCTGCCGAAGAAGCCCGACGCGCGCACGCCGGATGCATTCCGCCCCATCTGCTTACAGAACTGCAGTGTGAAGCTGGCGTCCAAGTTAATGACAACAGCCCTCCAGCGGCAGATATCAAAGCTTGTGGACATCGATCAAACATGATTCATCCGCGGCCGATCAATATCCGAGAACTTCGTCTACGCCATGGAGCTTGTTCAATGCTGTCACACGAGGGAGACACCAACTCTCGTGCTCAAACTCGACTTCGCCAAGGCCTTTGACTGTGTAAACTGGGAAAGGCTGATGCGCATCATGCACGCGCGCGGCTTTCCATCAGACTGGTGTGATTGGGTGCGCGCCCTCCTCCAGAGCTCAAGGTCGGCTGTGCTTGTCAATGGCAACCCTGGTCCATGGATGCAATGCAAAAGGGGGCTGCGCCAAGGCGACCCACTGTCGCCATATCTGTTTCTCCTTGTCGCGGATGTCTTGCAAACACTAATCAGACACGATGGTGGAGTGAGACACCCAGCAGTGGATGACCGTCCGTATCCCGTACTCCAGTACGTGGACGACACGCTGATTCTGCTGCGGGCCGAGCTGCAAGATGTGGAATGCCTCAAGCTGCTGCTCGACTCCTTCGCTGCTGCAACCGGACTCAAGATCAACTACCACAAGAGCACTCTGGTTCCGATGAATGTCGACCATCAACTACTTCCATTGTTTGTGGAGATGCTGGGCTGCAGGCAGGAAGGCTTCCCGCAAACCTATCTAGGCCTGCCGCTGTCCAACGAGAAACTGAAACTCTCTGCCTTCAGCCCGATCATGTCCAAATGTGATAAGCACTTGTCCGGCTGGGAGGCCTCCTTACTGAACCCCATGGCGCGCACCGTCCTGATCAATGTGACACTGGACAGCCTACCCACATATGCCATGATGGCGATGCTACTACCGCCGGGGTTCGTGAAACACTACAATGGGCGTCGCCGCGCTTTCCTGTGGTCCGGCGACGACACCGTGTCTGGAGCCGACTGCATGGTAGCATGGGACCGTGTCACGACACCGAAGGAGTGCGGAGGGCTTGGCATCCGAGACCTGAACATCCAGAATCGATGCTTGCTGTTGAAACTCATCCACCGGCTGTACTCTGCTTCTGAATCCTCATGGGCAAATTGGGTGCACGAACATGCTGACATCGTGTCTCTTGATGGTGATATCTGTGGTGACCATTGGGAGTCCATCCGCGCTGCAGCCTGCATACATGGAGCTCACCACTGTGAAGCTGGGTAATGGGGCATGTACTTCTTTCTGGAATGACGCATGGCTTGAACAGGGTCGCTTGTCGGACAAACTGCCGGCGCTGTACAGCCATGCTCTCCGGCCAACAAGCTCAGTCCGCGCGGTGATCACCGACGGACTGCGCACCCACCTGCAACCGCGGCTCACAAGAGCCGCGGAAACTGAACTGCAGCAAGCAGAAGAGTGGCTCTTGGCGGTCTCCCTGCGCGATGTTCCTGATCGAAGATGCAGTCCCCTGCTCGACGCCGACGACAAGTTCCGCACAGCCCCAATCTACAAGCTCCTCGTCGCCGGCACTGACTTCTCCTGCGAGTATGCCGCGTTTGTCTGGAACAACTGTACCCCGCCCAAGGTGCAGTACTTCACCTGGCTGCTGGTTCAAGGGCGGATCAAGTGCCGGACAACCTTGCTCACCAAGCACATCGTGGACGATGATGTCTGCGAACTGTGCTCGGCGGCAGCAGAGTCTGCCGATCACCTCATTTTCAGGTGCCCCATTGCCGCCTCATTCTGGCACGCCATTGGCGTGGACGTACCGTCATCTGCTTCCACACGACGCCCATGGCTGATTCCCCGCCCAGCCTCTATTCCGGAGCGACACTATGACAGCTTCCTCCATCTGTGCTGTTGGATGATCTGGAAACACCGCAACGAATTCATCTTCCAAGGTGAAGCCGTCTCCCTCCCCCGATTGCTGCGGAACTGCCGAGAGGAGGCGCAATTGTGGCGCTGCCGTCTCCCCCGCGACGATGCTCCTGTCGCCCACGCTTGGTGTACTCTGTTTTTGGCAAATATGTAACTAATAGTCTACGCTTCATTACCTTCAAAATACTATCATCCTGTAATTATGGGCCAGTTTGGGCCACCCCATTAATATAATGGAAATCAGGTGGGGAGCCTCTCCCCCCGTTGACCAGTCAAAAAAAATAATATCCCGTTCAAGGATATGCAAGTATTTAAGTCTTTCTTTAAAACTCTTATATTAATGCAGAAATATCCCACATCGGATACTTGGATGTTGATTTGTAATACAAACTAGATACCTACAATCTATAAATAGTGCCATAGTGGTATGCAATGCTTCATCACCAGTCATCTCTTTTTTGTGTGCAAGGCAGCATCTAGCAATATTTCCTAGAGCATTCATATCAAAACGATTCTGAGGATGGCCATAAAAGTTTTCAAACATGTGGCCCTTGCTTTAGTTTTTATCATGCTTACAGCATATACATCAATCTGCGAGAAGGATTGTTATAATGAGAAATTCTTTGTTACGAGCATATGCCACAATAGCATCAAGCTTAGCGGCCCATACATTCATCCCAGTGCCTCCTGTCGTAGTACTGTAGAAGCATCCGACATGCTCTGCATATGTGGTATACTCAAGTCTTTCGATGAGACCGCAATAAGCATAATGAAATTTATTCAACTTGCAAGTGATTGCAACAAGCCATTGCCGGCCGGGACAAAATGTGGAAGTAAGTTCCTCATGCTACTGACCTTTCTCATATAGAAGTATTATATTGTTACGTTCTACTATTCTTTGTAGGTCCATAAGAATCGTCAAATATGATATGAACTTTTGTTTTTCAGGTTGGATAGTGCGACCATCACCACCACCAGCAAGACCTTAATAACAATGGGAGTTTATGTAGATTGGCATCCGGTGCGTCAATAAATAAAAATGATTGTGAGCACAACTCTGGGTCATGTGAATGTTGTTTACTCTCACATGCATGTCGATTTAATCAATATAATAATTGTCACAAAACATATGATTTGGAATGCAAAACATTGTATGTTTTTTGTCTTCTTTATCTATTACAATTTGGTTGTAACCATGGTACCCGTCCATGAAAGAGAATACTTCTTAGGACGACCGGACGAGGTCTGATCATTGAGAGTATCTGTCACTGGTAACGAAACTTATCTTTGGACATGCTTTATTTAAATCCCAAAATTCCACACAGATGCGTATTTGTCCGTTCTTCTTTACTGCAGTTTAGTACTTGACGAATTCAAATTACAGATCCATGCTTCAGAATAGACCATCAACGATGGATATGCCTTGAGATACTGATGCATTTTGTTTCCCCTTTGTTACATGATCTTGCAACTGCTGGCACCACCAAGAGGCCTACCTGCTGCGTACTGGTCCTGACCAAGCCAGCCAAGGGAGAGCTCGAGGAAGAGGTCAAGGAGAAGCTGAAGACAGACTACGACCAGGTTTTGACCGAAGTCGCCGAGGTCATGTTCTAAGCAATACAAGTCAGTTGTGACAGTGGTCCTGTTTGTACAATGCCGTGGTGAAGCGAACCCGTGTGACGGAGACATTCTCGTGGATTTTGTAATAGAACAGTTGCTCTCAACTTGGATTGCCTAGTTTTCGTAAGCCGATTATGTGTCTATGATGATCATGGCGGGGTACAGAAACACATGGCAAGGAACTGTCATATCTTAACCATCGTACGCCGCGTTTTCCGGGTGGATATGCTGCTGTTACTACGAGATGGGATGCTGCATCCTTTTGCTTGCGCTAGAGTGCGTTCTGCACCGGACAACCTGTTTGTACTGTAACGCCTATACGTGACCACATGGTTCGTGGATCCATACCCACTGTGCTGCATTCCTGACGAGAGAGAGAACGGCGCCCCGGACGGACGCCAGAAGTAGTGGCAGCGAGCGCGATGGGGACTGGTCGATGCACGTCGCGTGGCCCGGTCTATCCTTTCCCGGCGTCCAGCCTACCGAGCCCTCCTTGTTCGCGCTTGTCCGGGCTTGTCCGCACGCAGCCACGATGCAGGTGCTGCCTGCTCCATCCAGGAGCAGGACTTGATCTGGTTGGCTGACGCTGCGCTCTCGGAATGGGCATACGGGCCTGCGGCTTGGCTGGGCAAAATCCCTGCACCGGTGTTCGAGACCACCGCGCGGCGCGCGGGCTTGGTCCCCTTCAGTTTGCCATCTCGTCGTGAGCGTGCGGCAAGACGTGTTTCGGCAGGATCTTGGATTTCTGCGGTTCCATGCCTGATACTTCCTCGGTTTAAAATTAATCACGTTACAAAAACATTTTCAGTTTATTTTCCAAACCAAAAATGTTTTTCCCCTAACGACATCAATAAAAAGCTGGAGAGAATACATGTTGCAATGTTGCTCAGGGTGTGTTTGGTTGGGCTGTGGCTGTGAAAAAAGCTGCTGTGGCTGTGAGCTGTGAAAAAAGCTGCTGTAGCTGTGAGCTGTGGAAAAAATTGAAAGCCGTTTGGTTGAAATAGCTGTGGCTGTGGAAAAACTGTGAAAATGCATGTAATGTTTTTATGAGTCTAAGAAACAAATTATATAGAAATTAATCGTAAAACATGTTGTCCAAAGATTCATATGTAAATAACCAATTTAGAAAGGGATACTGAATTTTTTAAAATTTTGCATCAATCTTTAACGTATGGTCTAAGTAAAAAAAATATTATTTTGAAAATTTTCTTAAATGTTGGAGGCTTTCTGTAAAAACATCAAGACACAAATATTCTACTACTATTAGTGACAAGTTTCACATCTTTTTGTGAGGGCCTTTTTGCAAAACGTTGTTCAATCGTCGTTCTCCTTGCATCATGTCCGCCATGGCCATCTCTAGAGCTCAAATTGGAACAGGAAAAGGGGAAGATGGTGGTTGGGAAGTGGGGGAATCGAAGCCCTGGGCTATGCCTCACCCATTTGATGCGAAATTTCAAGTTAGAGCCCCCGGGCTATGGCTCACCCATTTGTCCGGAGGAGGGCACTGAAGCTGCAGACGAATCGACATGGCGACTAGCGAATTCGCGGTGCCGTGCCATGGAGGCCACCTCTTGCAATCTCTACGCGAGCTCACCGCCGTGAGTGCTGTCGCGCCCGTGTCCAGCGCGCACTTCGCGAGCTCGCAGCAGCCCAGCAGCCGGGGTGCGCAGAATCCGCCGGAGCCAGGAAGAAAGGGGCCGCCGGTGTTGGGGACGCGACTGCCTGGGGAAGAAGCGCCATCGCCGGGAGCGCGGCAGGGGAAGGAAGCCGCGGCGGGACCTCCAATGGCCGGGGATCGACGGATCCGGGGCATCTCGCGAGGAAGGGGATGACTCTGGGTCCATTCTGTCTGGGCTTCGGATGAGGAAAAACGAACCGGTATCCTCACTTACGGGTGGCAGGTGGGTAATATTTCTCAACTTCATCATCTCACAGCCGTACTTCAAAATAGTGAAAAAGTCAAATAAGAGCTGAAAGCTGGTTCGGAGGCCTTTGGTTCAGCTGTTGGCTTTTTTAGGAAGCCACAGCCGCCTACAGCTGAACCAAAGGGACCCAATCATTGGCATTTTGCAGAATCAGCTTAATACGCGATCAAAAAGAAGACCAACTTACAAAGGACATGAAGTGGATATAAATTTTCGGGGCTAGCTAAGTGATCACTTTGATCACAGCCTGCCAACTTCATTTTCGTCTACCATACTGAGTTTCAGTGACTGATCAGAGGAGAACCAAAATATGAACACTCTCAAAGATGAAGAAAATTATCAACACCTCCAACTTGAACAATATTTAGCGAGAATACAAACCTATGAAAGAAAATACAAACCGTACCACCCCTTTAGCTGTGGACACAAGCAATATCAGAAGAGGCAAGCTTTGTTTTTTTTAAAAAAAAATGAACAAAATGGCAACTTTGCCGTAACCCAGTAAGTGAGAAGCATGTAAACAACACTAAGATACTGTGACAGTGACCATGTTTCCTTTAATTAGGTAAACTTGTCACTCAGGGATTCTATATATATTCAAATCACATACTCTCGTGAAAGGGGCCTTGGCCTAGTGGTTAAGGCACCCGAGTAGCATCTTTGAGGTCTGGGTTCGACTCCCGGTGGGAGCGAATTTTCTAGGATTTAACGGTATTTGTGCTTTCAACGGTAGGCGACGTGGCCGTCG
>CM017441.1:42144442-42230394 GCA_007726485.1 Eragrostis curvula | reverse complement strand
CGACGAACAATAAAATCTAAACATCCTAACACCTGGACTTGCTAAGACTAAAGTTGACGTAACGAAGTCCTGCGACCTGTCTGCCTTTACTGGGCCGCACCGTCCCTAGCCACATCTCGCAGCCGTGGTGCAGCCCATGACAGTGGTTGTGGAGACGTGTGGTCTCATCTTAGTATGTTTCACACTATGATCTGATCCCACCCTCCTAATACCCTAGACTGTAAAAAGTTCAGATTTGGATATAGCCGTCGTCCCCTAGGATACCCGGCTGGAATATACCGTTGCTTGTTCAGCGCATAGACCTATTATTATTATCGGTCAGGCTTTTGGCTCTTTCACCCCACACCCCCCACACCCCACCAAAAAAAAAGACGATTACTTGCATCAAGATCAAACAGAGGAATTACTCTAGGTTGATAGAATTCCTCTAAGACGTGGAAATTTTTCATTATTTACAACATATTGGCTAATGACACAACCACCAATGAACTGAAAACCAAAAGAGAAAATGTTGAAGTAGAGTCAAAAATGTTCTTGTTGTCTCATTATTAGGAACAACAATTTACGCAGAGAGTACATTACAAAAGCAAGAAAGTTGATTTTTCATGCTTTTAGTCCCGTGTGCGATGAAAATTTTTCAGTGTTGTTAAAAGACATTTACATTTTTGTTCTGGTAACAGTGGTCCATTAGTCTTAAGAGATGGAATGGCCAAAACGGGAAATGAAAGACACTGAAGCAAATTAGATAAAAACATCTGAGATTTTACCATAGATATCAGAGAATCAATATATCCAACGTTGTGTCTAAGTTAGTTTTCTACTGAGAAAAAAATATGGCCCCATTTGGTAGATCTCCAGCTCAGTAGAAATTCATCGCTCCTTGGAGCTGGTTATATCTACCTCCTGACATCCATGGATCTGGTGCAATGTACGGATTAAGGGTTTTTTGGTTTAGTCATTTTGTTCTTATTTTGGAGTTTGGACTAAAAATATAAATCCAAAACACTTCAAACTCAAAATCCAGCATGGATCTCGGAGCTAGAGCTGTGCCGAATAGGGTCTATGTTACATGTCAGAATTGGCGTCCCATATAAGCAATTGTATCCATGCAAAATAGGATGTATAACATATTCAAGGAGTGATGGCTTCTGCATGAGTATTGGCAGCGATTAGCTTTTCAAGCTTCTCAACACATATAAAGTTTAGCCAATCTTTGGCATTACTCGGCTTAAAGCCTTGGAAGATTATCCCATCATAAAGGGCACAAGTTTGGTGCTTCTTACAAGCAGCCAGCACAAAAGGGTCAAGAAAAGCAAGAGCCGGTTAAGGTCTCCTACAGCCCGTTGTTACCCTTGGAAGCTAGTTTCAAAGAAGCCATGCCTGCCAAATTGGAATGTTCATCTAATCTAAGGAGGTAATATAAAAACAACTTTTATAGGGGCTGCAAGCATCAGTTCAAGTTCCAGGCTCTACAAATACACCCCCAAAACAGTTGCATGCCCTTGTTTCTAATATTGTAGTGGAATGGAACTTATTTACCTCCATTCCCGTTGCTCTGATCACCAATTAATTTTAAGAGAAGGGGAAGTAACTCAGGCCAGTCTTCAGGCCAATCGTGCTGCCCAATCGCTGCTACAGCCATGCTTATAGCAGTACGAATTTTCCCGTGAGAATCATCCAGTGAGGTAAGCAGGAGCTGCCGTATGACCACCTGAAGCGAAATATCATTGAGAACGAATTCGGCTTTAGATACAACATAGGTATAAATTAACATTAAATTCAAGAATACATGGTAGCCTACTATTCCTGTAACATAGACAGTCAGTAATTACAACACCGGGTGCCCAAGTGAGAACATCATAGTTGCTGGTCTATGCGGATGCACAGGAAAACATCCTGTAAACAAATGGAGGTATAACTCTGCTGACTTGGAGGAACAAACCCTTGAGTTTAATCTCACTGTATAGTGCAATTGCTCAAGCTCAGTGAAACAATGTGAAGATTGATGATGGTATCAAAACGATCACCTGTGCTTTGTTTTGGCCTCTTATCTGTGAAATCCTTGACTCTTTTAATTATATTTGACAGTTAATCGGTAGAAGCCTGGTCTAGGTTGCATTGTTTTTAATATATATATATTCCACAAAATTGGGTGGCAGTCTGTAATATGTGTGCTAGATCGAATTTTCCTAACTTGGTATTTTCTATGAAAAAGATCAAATGGATATTGGTAGCATATTTTTGGAGCGAAGGAAGCAGAGAAAAAAGGCATCAAGACACGTTCTCACTTGAGTCCTATTTCTTGCGGATGAAAAAATGAAAAGTATATGACAGTACCTTTTCTGAAGAGGAAACAACAGGGGGCACAAAATTCTCTTCGTCCTCCTGCCAATGATGCTTGATGAACTGCTTTAGCAACACAGCAGCTAGGTAGCAGGTAGTGAAGGAACAACAAGGGAATAAAAGCTAGCCCAACTCATGGAAGATAGTCTGAATAGAGAACAGAATGCACTGCGGAGTTGCCATATAAAAAGAAATGCAAAAGGAAAAAAAAAAGGCTGAAAGGATATCTGGCGTAAACCAAAAGGGATTTCTTTGTTGATTGTAACCTTGGTAAGGGCAGCTCCATAACCTGACAAAACATACAGCAAATGAGCAAATCAAGCTACTGACAGGTACAGGTAGTGGAGACTAGGCACAAGATGCTGAAGAATTAAAATTTCTTCCTCGGAAGCTGGGTCGCCAATTGTTCACATTAAGCCGGTTGGCTAACTACTAACAGAGAAAGCGTTTAAGTGCATCGAATTTGAGAATCAGGATGCTACAAAATGAAACTTAATTTGGCAAAATCATCTTGGTTAACTGCAGGACAAGGTCAATGGCACATATTATGCTCAGATCAGTCACTCTCCCAGTGCTTGGAAACGCATTTATGTGGTTGTCATATTTTCATGTGCAAAAATGCGATCCAGCCATCCAGGTACTTCTGATTTTTGCTGATGGGGCGTGAGGGTTTTGCCAATCCCGGTGAGAAGCTTAGCAAACAGAGCAACGCTGCAACAGCGCACTGCTGAACAGAGCAATGCTACCGTGCCAAAACTCTCTACAGGCTACAGCCGCCAAAAGTTTGAGCAGTAGTGTCTTCCGGTCCATGCGTCAAGCAAAATTGATCGATACCGCAATTACATCCAATCATCGCCAGAGAGAGGACGGGGTGGGGGCAGGCGAACCTGGGAGGAGAGAGGCCTGGCGGAGCGACTCCTCGGCGAAGGCGCGGACGTCGCGCGAGGTGTCGAGCGTGGCCGTCAGGCAATCCACCAGCCACCGCTGGTCCCCGTCCGCGGCACCCGTCGCCGCCGCCATCGGAATCGACAAGCCCCGCGACGCCGGCTAGGGTTCGGGCGGCAACGAGCAGCTCTTCCTCGGTCCCTCGCGGGTCCACGAGGTTTCGAAATGGGATCAGGCGCGCGGCGAGGTAGCGGAGGCGAGATGGGATTAGGGGGGTTTAAGCAGGCTAGGGTTTTTATAACGGGGAGGGGAGGACGGAGATGGAAGAAGCGACCAGTGGGGTGGCGGCCGGGAAAGGAACGGAAAGGGAAGAAGACTGGGTGGAAGCGAGAGAATTTGTTTTTTTTTTTCGATGAAAAGCGAAAGAAGTGCCGCCTGGCTTGGCTTCCGAATGGGCCCGGCATCGGTGTCTTGTTGGGCTGGACCGTCGGTCGCGGTCGCCGGTCTCCGCCTTTCCAGTTTGAAGGTCCTCCTGGTTTTCAATGGCGGGAAAGGATTTGCTGGAAAATCTGTGGGGCCGATTTTCTGAGAGCAGGAAGTAATGTGATTCCTCAGTTTGGTGGTTTAGATAACATCCTCGTCTTAAGATGTCTTCAGATTTGATTTTGCCAAAAAATCTGGTCCAGGTTTGATGCCTAACGCAAGATTCTCGAGACATAAGAGCGGATAGGAGTGCGCTTGTAACATGAATCTTATAAAATAGAAAATACAGAAAAATCACAAAAATTTATTGTTTAGATGGCGCATAGCAAAAACGCGGGAATTGGATAAAATACATAAACACAAAGAAATTTTCAACGAGGTCAATCCATTTCATAAGAGTTTTGTAGGAATTTAGCATCTACATCCCTTTGTTTCAAAAAGGCTCTTGTAAAATATTCCTAAGAATTGAAATCTTCAATAATTCCTATGAAAATCTGAGGGCACGATAATTAATAAATGTGATGTCCCCAAGATAAGTGGAAATATTTAAGCTGCATTACCATGAATAAGTAAGGCGATTGACAAAGTCGTCTCTTCGTGAACAGAGAGCTTGGGCACAATATGGCCCCCTTTGGAACGCAGGATTTTCACAGGAATTGTACAGGAATTTCACAGGAATCAGTTGACTGTTCACAGGAAAAACGCAGGAATAGGAAAAAATCCCGCGGTCCAAAGGGGGCCTATATAATGGAAACACAACTCACAATACTTTATACTCCCTCCGTTTTTAAATTGTTGTCACCATTGACTTTTTTTGCTATCTTTGACTATTCGTCTTATTCAAAAAAGTTTTAAAAATATCATATATTTTGTGATGATTTGTTTTATCTTCAAAGTAAGTTTGAACCTAACTTATAATTTTGCATATTCGAACAACTATTTTGAATAAGACGAACAGTCAAACGTAAATAAAAAAGTCAATGGCGACAACAATTTAAAAACGGAGGGAGTAGTTAGCAATTTAATTTTTCTGTGTTGTCTCCATGTAATTATTAATTAGTACAACTAGAGTCATTGACAGACAATCTAATAAAATATCATTATACTATGTGCTGCTTTCTTTATGCGACATGACAACAAATTATAGACAATTGTTGTCTAATTGTTGTACATGCTCTGATCACCAAGAGGCATTTACCATCCAGCATTAGCTTTGGCCTTAACGTTTTACAATCTTGACCGTATCTTCTTCTCAATGCGGAGCAAGTGAACAGTATATTAGAAGATTACGTGACACATCTCCATTTCTGTTTATCTCTTGGAGTGGGTTAGAAGATTACGTAACACATACCTTCCTTTTTGTTTCCCTCCATTTTTCTCCAAATAGCATTGTGATACTTCTTCGTCGATTGTTAGTTTCTAACTAGAGATGAATCCCAAATCTCGTAAAACACATAGGTTGTTGTTAAAGTTTTTCCAAGCAACTCGAAGTAAAAAAAAAGTTGAATTCAGTATCATTTACAAACCATTTGCATGATAATAATCAGCTTGTTCGTCTCGCTGCAGCTGCGGTTGCGGTTGCAGAAAAACAACTGAGAACATTGTAGCTGCTACTGAAAACACTGTAGCTGCTGCTGAAAAAATAACTACGAATGTGACATCCAGGATGTTAATTCAAACCCAAAAAATAGAATCGGCCAGGCGTTCGGCCCGGCCGCGGTACTGTAGCGTCGGATCACTGTAGCGAGGCTACTGTAGCTGCCGGGCACTGTAGCGCGGAACACTGTAGCCCGGATACTGTAGCGGTCCGGTTAGTCCCATACTAGAAATCGACCAGGAGCTTGACCAGCTTAAATACTCAGTACTGGGTGCGGTAGTAACTGGGTTAACCCTTTTACGCGAAGCGAGAACGAAAGCATAAGAGTTGCTGCTGTGAGGTGGGGCCCGCACTGTAGGCGTACGGGTCTGGAGCTGTACTCTGGGCTGGGGTGTTACAGAATGGTATCAGAGCCGACCTTCGCTGTGTCACGGGCGCATTCACGGGGTTCATGACGCGTGGGTCCGCAAGGCGGGACACGGCATGACATGTGCTAGACGTGGTCAGAAAGGGACGATCCTGTGTCTACTGCTCCCTGGATGACTCGAGGAGTCAGGAGGTAAGCTGGTCGCTCGACGGGACGTCGAGTTCTAAAGAGGGGAGAATGTGACATCCAGGATGTTAATTCAAGCCAAAAAAATAGAATCGGCCAGTTGTTCGGTACTGTAGCATCGGAACACTGTAGCGAGGCTACTGTAGCTGCCGGACACTATAGCCGCGAAACACTGTATCGTGGGTACTGTAGCGATCCGGTTAGTCCCATACTGAAAATCGACCAGAAGCTTGACCAGCTTAAATACTCAATCCTGGGTGCAGTAGTAACCGGGTTAACCTTTTTACGCGAAGCGAAGACGAAAACATAAGAGTTGCTGCTGTGAGGTAGGGCCCGCACTGCGTACGGGTCTGGAACTGTACTCTGAGCTAGGGTGTTACAACAAACACTATAATTACTGCAAAACAGCTGTTACAAAAAAGCGAAACGAACACGCTGAGTATCCGACACTTGTTATACCACTGTAAGTTTATCCCATCTTTCCTTCACTTTCCATATCCGTTGCAAAGTCTGCTGCTTTAGTATCTTACATGAAAAGAAACGTTGATAAATTAGGGCTAGCCTGATAGGGTGAATGGTATGGATCACAAGGCCCGATCGGAGATCCTAACTTACATTTATTGTGTTGCTTTTTATCAAGTGAACGAGAAATCTATAATTATTTTGAAAGTTATGCAATCCAAACTAAAATTCAAAAAAATACAACCAAATAGTCAATTAGAGCATCTTCAAGAGAAGCCTATAAAATTAATCCCATAAACTTATTTTTAAGAACAATCAAAAATTTATAAAGGGTAATTTGTCCTCTCTTTTTCAACAGTCCCTCTTTAAAAGTGGATCAAAACAAATTTAATTGAGCTACATCAGTATTTTGGGTCACAAAAACATTAATTGTAGTGGAAAAAGAAGGAATGGAGGCACTAATTCTTCCCCTGTTTGTAGTTACAAATAAGGGTAGTTTAAGGGCTATAAAAAAGTTGAGGTTATTTTAAGGCTCTGTTAGAGATAGTTTTATGTCTAAAATCTCGATAACTAAATTTAAAGGAGGTTTATTAGACTTTTTTTAAGATGCTCTTAGAGTTTTCAAAAGTACAGTGGCCCCTGACAAAAGACCCCACGCACAAAGCGCTGACCCCACCAACCAGCGACAGCCAGTTGCCCATAAACCCACACCGCATAGCCCTGCAACTCCAAAACCCTAGCCGCCATCCCAACCAAAGCGCGCGAACACCCAGCTCGGCGGCGGCGGCGGCGAAGAGTAGGTTGGAGTACGGCGATGGGGAGCGACACGGAGGCGGAGAAGAAGAGGGCTCCGGTGGCCTTGGCGCCCATCGCGAAGCCGCTTGCTGGCAAGAAACTCTGCAAGCGAACCCTCAAGCTCGTCCGCCGGGGTCCGGATGATTTTTCCTTTTTTTTTTTTGCTCCAATCGCCATTAGTTTCTGACGATTCCGCATATTCCAACACTTTTTATTGTTGTTCTTATTCTCTTGCAGCCTCGGATGTCAAATGCTTGAAGCGAGGTGTCAAGGAGGTGGTCAAGAGTATTCGCCGGGGAAACAAGGGGTTCGTGATTCCTATTGCTTTACCGTGCTACCGCATTGTTGATTATTCATCGATTCCTAGCTTATAACAGCATAGTGTGAAATGAAAGCTGTTATTGGACGATTTCCTTTCGTTCCCAAATTTCCAGAAAGTATTGATGGACTCCAAGAGATAAATCCACTACAAATCAGTAAACCGTTCAACTGAGAACCTAAAATAGATTTTACTTCTCATTTTCTACCGTGAAATAGCAGCTTCAATCATTAAAAGGTGAGATTTTTATAAACTTCCAAATGGAAATTTCAGCTGTGACTGAGAGACTCAGCTGAAAACTTTGAAATCGACATAGTTTGATTTATCTCAAATCAGGATAATCATACCTTCCAGCCATTTGTGTTCTGGGGATTGCTTGGTAGGTAATGGGTTGTCTATGGCGATCCCTGCTGTGTTGGATAAGGAGAGAGGCAGATTTGGGTTAGGAAAATGGGCGGTGGTAGCATGGGCTCGTTTGTTCTAGGGTAGGAAACCAATAAGGAAACTGAATGAGATGTCACTTCTCGCACAACTTTGCTTGCATGACATGCACCCACCAGTCTACTATTGGATTGTCTAGACTCCAATTATTGTTGTCTATTGCTAGGAAACATGTGTTTGTTGGTCTAGTGATACATTCGGACCATTGAAGTAATCTAACAGTTGGAAGACATTAGCATGAACATGAGGTGGTAGATAGCTGTGAAGCAGTCTTTGCAGTGAACAAACGGCTAATTTTGTGTTCCTGTTTTAATTTATTTGGTGTACAATACATCATGTGAGCAGGATCACAGAGACATGCTGACTAGGAGAATCCGTATAGCAAAGGGCTCCATATATAACTCTGTTTTGGCCCTTGAGTGTTAATTAGATTGATTCCAGCCATTTGTCCTCCAGCCCAATACCAGTGCCCCACGCACTAGTGATAGAATCCTGCAAAGGCACGGCATCAACACAGCCATACACTGGGTCCGTAAGAAATCTGATGTTTTCTTAGTCAGCCTGATCCATATTGGCCCAAGACTGCAGTTATTGGCTGTGGCCTAAGACTGCAAAAAGAAAAATGTAGCGAAGAGGATTTAGCGCACTGCACATTTTCTTAGCCTTTCTCTAATCAGTAAATAACAAACTATTGTCGAGTGAGAAGAAATAAATTAACTATTGTTGTGTCATGGTAGTTTCTTGACAAAAGACTTTCGTATTAATATTTCATCAAAATTATGTAATGATGCCAAATTCCTGTGTGGTTCAGTACTAAAAATTAAAAAAGTCTTGTCAAGGCAATTCCTCTTCAAATAGTAGCTGTTTCTTGTGGTTTCTGGTCAGTTGACCAACTGGTGGCCCAATTGGAATGGTTATTCTGTTTGTCTGGCTTGATTTTGTCTATTTGTAGTATAGTAGTTATTAAGATTTTTCCTTTTGCCTTCCGAAGTGACGCGTCAGTGTAATCTTGTTGACCAACTCCCTCCCTAAAACGAATTGTTTACTTCGAAGTGTATTTGTGTTCCAAGCATATTGCTGTCATTAATGCGTGCTATATTTTTTGCACATTCACCTGCATAACTTGGCATGCTAATGTTATGGTGCCTCAACTCAGATTTTATCCTGGGAACCCCTATTTATTTGTTTTCTATTATGTCGATTGAATTATTTCTGTTGTTTGATGTCTGGGTTCTGTTAGCTTATGTTATGCATTTTTGTTTGTGCAGATTGTGCGTGATTGCTGGCAATATTTCCCCCATTGATGTGATAACTCATGTTCCGATCCTCTGCGAAGAAGCCAATATACCTTACGTATATGTTCCCTCCAAAGAGGTATGCTGTACTGTACTTGCAAATTCCAGTTTCAATTCCTTGCAGCTGTTTCAACATCAACATGGTAAAATATTCTGATGCTGGGACATGGTTTTCACAGTATTTTGTGAATATCCTTCAACCAAATAGAAAACAAAACGTGAATTTAGGACAGATGGTTTGTATTGTTTTATTCATCTATCACATGTTGTTTACTAAGTGGGAGATGGGGTATACCTTCTCTGAAAGCTCATGTAGATTTTAGTTTCTGTTTACTTGAAGCTATCCTCAAGTGACGTGCTCGTCACTGTTTTTATTTCCTTGGGCGATCACTTAGATGTGCCAGAATCCTGGCCCAATCCATGTGGACGTGCCAGAAATTTGAACTAGATTCTCGGTCCATCTGTGGTTTGGGCTGGGATTTAGCTCATCCAAACAGGTCTCTAGGCAACAGTATTGAATGGAAAAGAAACAGTTTGTTCCATGACATGTGTGAATGGACAATAGAGCATCCATCTAGTCGTCACTCACATCATGATTGTTTTCTTATTATTGCACATAATTAAGAAAAAAAAATCAGTGCCTCAGATGCTAGTCCATCTTATTGGTTCTTGTAGTTTTCAGTTTTTTTTTCTTCTGAGAATATTTGTCTCCCACTGCAAGTCACATTTTACGGTAGCATTAGCGAACTGAGGGTATGAAGACTGTCTAGTGGTTTCTTGGGGCCATGATTTGCACGGATTATTCCATTAACCTTTGATATGTAGTACAGTAGCAATCTATGATAGATGAAAGCTTTGTTGTTGAGACTAAAATATTACTAGTCATGATGCAACTGGCTCAAAAGTTTCCCTGCAAAACTGAACCCACATTTTGTCTTTGTTTCAAATGACCTGTCATGATGCATGTTGTTATTGTTTAAGAATTTAATTCGTGCTCTGCTGGTGGCATGTCCGTGTGTCATTAGCTTGGCTACAGTTTTTGTGCATATAGGCCTCTTTGAACGATTGCAAAAATATTTGAGCGAAGGATAAACCCAAATTAAAGTTTTCATTTTTACTTCTGTTCATATGAATCGACCAATGCTGTAAGGTTTGCAGAACATATAGTGTCCACATTCTTTCAGGAGAACGCCCATTGAGTTATCTGACAGACACCCAGATGTGCCCATGTTGCTGCGAAGGGCCCCAAAATATCCACATAATCACATATCAGTAGTTTTCTTTTACGCTTTGTAGTGAACATTTTATTGCGCGAAGATGTGATATAATGCATGAGCATTGAACAAAAATGACAAGACAGCAAAGAGAACCAAACAACTCGGTACTTGATGTTGTTGAATCACAGTTTGATGCCTTGATATACTGATGCATTTTATGTGAACTTTGATACAGGATCTTGCAACCGCTGGCACCACCAAGAGGCCTACCTGCTGCGTGCTGGTCCTGACCAAGCCGGCCAAGGGAGAGCTCGAGGAAGAGGTCAAGGAGAAGCTGAAGACAGACTACGACCAAGTCTTGACCGAGGTCGCCGAGGTCACGTCATCAATGTTTTAATAAGCAATAAATATAAAAGTCGTTGCGACAGTGGTCCTGTTTGTACAATGTCGAGGTGAAGCGAACCCGTGTGACCGAGACATTCTCGTGGATTTTGTAGAACAGTTACTCTCAACTTGATTGCCTAGTTTTCTGTAAGCGGTTTATGTGTCTATGTTCATGGCGGGGTACAGATACATGGCGAGAGAAAGTGTCATATCTTAAACACCGTACGCCGCGTTTTCCGGCTAGATATGCTGCCCTTTCCGCTAGTAGAATGCTTTCTGCACCGGACAACCCGTTTGTACTGTACGCGACCACACGGATCATGGATCCACATCTGTTGTGCATTCCTGGCGAGGGAACGGCGCCCCGGATGCCAGAAGTGGCAGCGAGCGCGATTGGGACCGGTCGACGTCGCGTGGTACGGTCTATCCTTTCCTGGCGTCCAGCCTGCCGAGCAGTTCGCGCTTGCCTCGCCGGCCTTTTATTCAGGCTTTGTCCGCGCGCAGCCACGGCCCACGGCAGCAGGTACTTGGACTGTTGGACTGTTAGATGCATGCGGAAGCCGGGCAGGCATAGACCGACCGTTATTCACATAGTAGGAGTACAGCAGCATGCAATCCATCAGAGGCAGAAGAAGAAATCAAAAACAGCAGCAACATAAGTGTAGACATCAGAAGCAGCAGCAGCAGCCGCAGCAGAGCAGCAGCAGCAGCGAAGATCATGGCTAATCAAGGCGAGTGGTCGGAGATGGAGCTCCGTGTGATTTTTCGGCTCCGTGCCCTCCGCGACCCCTATTTCCGAGCGACCAGGAACGCGCAAGTGATGCGCAACATGTGGGTGGAAATGTATGGGTGAGTATTCATTCCCAACTCCTCGGCCTCCCTCCTCTGATCGTGCACGTGTGCTTCTAATTAATTTACTGCTGCTGTCGTGCTTTCTCCTCAGTTGATTTTCTTCCTCACTCACTTGTGTTTTTTTTCTTCAGTCTGTTTGTTTCATTTGGGTTTAACCGAACGTACGATCAAATGAAGTTGAAGGTAATCTTTTCAGAAAGTTATGGACATCGTTGCCAATTGAAAGCTGATGAATGAACTGAAACTGTGAATGAGTTTCACACTACATCAGTGACTGAAACTTCACATTTGGGAAATACTAACTGCACATCTTCGCACTTATCTGTGTTTTTAACAAAGTAAAGAACATCAAACGTACTATGAATCGAGCGGGTTGTTAGACTCTGAATTGCAGAGTGCGTAAATTCTGTTGTATGTTCGACATGTGTACTATGAATCGAGCGGGTTGTTAGACTCTGAATTGCAGAGTGCGTAATTTCTGTTGTATGTTCGACATGTGTACTATGAATCGAGCTGCACATGTCAGTACTCCACGCAAACATTTAGTAATAATATTTTTCACTAAACCAACCATGTACTGTAACCCAGTTGCACCCCTAAGTGTACTGCAGTGCATAACGCAAGTGAGTACTAATGCCAAACCATTTCATCAAACCATTCAGATTTGGCGAGTGAGTTCCATCTTTTGCTGGTAAGCCATTTCCTGACATGGGTACTGGACCGAACTGCTGATGGTATGCCGAAGAAGAAATCTGACTTCAGGGTGTGGCTGATTACTGTCCAAGGGCGGTGAGGAATCCGGCTCTGTTTGATTGATTTGCGCTGAATAGTGAATTCTTTTCTTTTCAGAAAAAAAAAACTGAAGTGTTGATCCCTGAATCACACAGTGCAGGGTACTACTGCTCCAATCAAGAAATGAACGAAAACTCAGAGTGCAAAATTGACACTACAGTTCCAAATATAAGAACATCACGAAACTTGACTTAGAAACGTGGCCCCAATTGTCACATTCTCTGCAGACTGAGTGAAGCCCCTTGCAGGTTTTATCAAGTTTGGACTTTCATATTTCAGCAAGTCTCATGCAAAAATTCATTTTTTTCTCCCATCGAACTAGCCGTTTCAAAAGAAAAAAAAATAACAAAAAACTAGCCGTTAAATTAATAAAGCCTGACCTGAGGTCCCTTACACTCCCATTCCCACAACTTCCGTGCTGGAAGTATGCAGCCTGGGAAATGTTTCAGGCTGTTCACAGAGAAAAGATTTAATGAGGATTTAAAACAACATAGCTACCCAGAAATACTTCGATCAAACCTTTCATGTATGGTTCTTATCTTGAAAAAGCTTGGGTTTGATTGTTTACTGCATTTTGACTTTATGGATCCTCCAGCACCAGAATGTCTAATGAGGGCCTTGGAGGTTTTAAATTACTTGGGGGCACTTGATAATAAAGGCAACCTGACACCTTTGGGTGAGCTTATGACTTATGAGTGAGTTTCCCCTAGAACCGCAAATGTCAAAGATGATTGTCATCAGTCCAAAATACAGTTGTTCCAATGAGATTCTATTCTATATCTGCCATGCTGTCAGGTATGTAAAGTAATACTTAATTACCAAGTTGCATTTCCATAGCTGAACTATCTTGTTTATATTTTGCACCTGTACTATCTTATAAACCATGCTGTACTTCCACCGGCACCCCCTCATGTGTAAAAAGGAAGAAGCTGTACTACTTTGCTTGGATTATGGGCTGGGCAAGAAGTCTTATGGGCTGTCTTCAACCATTGTCATTCACCTGCCCGCTTCTTGGGCTATGGCTTCAAATTGTCATACCGTTTAGTCTGATGCAGATAGTGGCAGCTAATCGGCCTGCTAACTTCCATGTTTGGAGCAGGAGATAATTGAGCAGTCAAGCGTAACGAGCTGAGGAATCAAGCCATCACACGATCGTATTTTTCATAGCGCAGTCAAGGTTGTAGAGACCCAAGTTACCAGGTAAGAAAGCTGAAAGCCACTACATACTCTTTAGGTAGAAAATTTCCAATAGAATGTCTACTCGATTGTTCTGCTTCCAGATTCACGAACAAGTATCAGCCAGCAGTCATGCTCTTGGAGCATGTTACCCTGCAGTTTGACCTACAGTACAGTATATGGCAGGATACATGTGCTTGTGACCTTGTCGATCTCCTTCGGTATGAAGGTACTTTCCCAACAAACGATTGAGCACACACATCCAATCCAATGCATCCAGAGGAAACCTCTAGCTGTTCGAAAGAAGTTCAGTATACTTGTTGGATGAGGACCAAGCGCGAGGGACCAGAAGAAACTGAATGGAGGCCCGTGGTCAAAGTACGGCAGAAAAGGGGCGGTAGAAGAGACGGGGGAAGAGGCTCATGGATATTTGGTGTACGCTTGTAGAGTTGGCTATTAATTAGTGTTTATTCTTAAAAACTTATGCATATTTACCAATATATTTAATACACTAAATTTGTGCAAAACAATCCATTTTTTCATAGACATTGATACATACTTATTAGGGTCGGATCGTAATATCCTATTGAAGGATATGCAATTATTTAAGTCTTTCTTTAAAACTCTTATATAAATGCAGAACTATCCCATATTGGACACTTGGATGTTGATTTGTAATACAAATTTCCTAGACATTTGTACATACTTATTAGGGTCGGATCATAATATCCCGTTCAGAAGCCTGGAGATTGAAGGAATTACTGTCACAGCACACTGCGACAAAGTTCAAGCCCTCACGGCACATTTCAGCGCGCTGCTAGGTGAAGCCACAACAGCAGCTTGGGACTTTAATCTAGATGAAATTTATAGAGATCGAGCACGGGCTGACCCGGGGCCACTCATCAGCTCGTTCACCCCTGCAGCCGCGCTCGCCGCCATCAAAAGCATGAACAGAGCAAGTGCCCCTGGTCCTGACGGCTTTGGCCCAAGTTTTTACCAAGCAGCATGGACTGAGGTGTCACCCAAGATCATGGCCTTCCTCCATGCGTTCCAGAGGCAGGAGGTGGACCTCGAGCGCATCAATCGCTCCTATGTTGTGTTGCTGCCGAAGAAGCCCGACGCGCGCACGCCGGATGCATTCCGCCCCATCTGCTTACAGAACTGCAGTGTGAAGCTGGCATCCAAGTTAATGACAACAGCCCTCCAGCGGCAGATATCAAAGCTTGTGGACATCGATCAAACATGATTCATCCGCGGCCGATCAATATCCGAGAACTTCGTCTACGCCATGGAGCTTGTTCAATGCTGTCACACGAGGGAGACACCAACTCTCGTGCTCAAACTCGACTTCGCCAAGGCCTTTGACTGTGTAAACTGGGAAAGGCTGATGCGCATCATGCACGCGCGCGGCTTTCCATCAGACTGGTGTGATTGGGTGCGCGCCCTCCTCCAGAGCTCAAGGTCGGCTGTGCTTGTCAATGGCAACCCTGGTCCATGGATTCAATGCAAAAGGGGGCTGCGCCAAGGCGACCCACTGTCGCCATATCTGTTTCTCCTTGTCGCGGATGTCTTGCAAACACTGATCAGACACGATGGTGGAGTGAGACACCCAGCAGTGGATGACCGTCCGTATCCCGTACTCCAGTACGCGGACGACACGCTGATTCTGCTGCGGGCCGAGCTGCAAGATGTGGAACGCCTCAAGCTGCTGCTCGACTCCTTCGCTGCTGCAACCGGACTCAAGATCAACTACCACAAGAGCACTCTGGTTCCGATGAATGTCGACCATCAACTACTTCCATTGTTTGTGGAGATGCTGGGCTGTAGGCAGGAAGGCTTCCCGCAAACCTATCTAGGCCTGCCGCTGTCCAACGAGAAACTGAAACTCTCTGCCTTCAGCCCGATCATGTCCAAATGTGATAAGCACTTGTCCGGCTGGGAGGCCTCCTTACTGAACCCCATGGCGCGCACCGTCCTGATCAATGTGACACTGGACAGCCTACCCACATATGCCATGATGGCGATGCTACTACCGCCGGGGTTCGTGAAACACTACAATGGGCGTCGCCGCGCTTTCCTGTGGTCCGGCGACGACACCGTGTCTGGAGCCGACTGCATGGTAGCATGGGACCGTGTCACGACACCGAAGGAGTGCGGAGGGCTTGGCATCCAAGACCTGAACATCCAGAATCGATGCTTGCTGTTGAAACTCATCCACCGGCTGTACTCTGCTTCTGAATCCTCATGGGCAAATTGGGTGCACGAACATGCTGACATCGTGTCTCTTGATGGTGATATCTGTGGTGACCATTGGGAGTCCATCCGCGCTGCAGCCTGCATACATGGAGCTCACCACTGTGAAGCTGGGTAATGGGGCATGTACTTCTTTCTGGAATGACGCATGGCTTGAACAGGGTCGCTTGTCGGACAAACTGCCGGCGCTGTACAGCCATGCTCTCCGGCCAACAAGCTCAGTCCGCGCGGTGATCACCGACGGACTGCGCACCCACCTGCAACCGCGGCTCACAAGAGCCGCGGAAACTGAATTGCAGCAAGCAGAAGAGTGGCTCTTGGCGGTCTCCCTGCGCGATGTTCCTGATCGAAGATGCAGTCCCCTGCTCGACGCCGACGACAAGTTCCGCACAGCCCCAATCTACAAGCTCCTCGTCGCCGGCACTGACTTCTCCTGCGAGTATGCCGCGTTTGTCTGGAACAACTGTACCCCGCCCAAGGTGCAGTACTTCACCTGGCTGCTGGTTCAAGGGCGGATCAAGTGCCGGACAACCTTGCTCACCAAGCACATCGTGGACGATGATGTCTGCGAACTGTGCTCGGCGGCAGCAGAGTCTGCCGATCACCTCATTTTCAGGTGCCCCATTGCCGCCTCATTCTGGCACGCCATTGGCGTGGACGTACCGTCATCTGCTTCCACACGACGCCCATGGCTGATTCCCCGCCCAGCCTCTATTCCGGAGCGACACTATGACAGCTTCCTCCATCTGTGCTGTTGGATGATCTGGAAACACCGCAACGAATTCATCTTCCAAGGTGAAGCCGTCTCCCTCCCCCGATTGCTGCGGAACTGCCGAGAGGAGGCGCAATTGTGGCGCTGCCGTCTCCCCCGCGACGATGCTCCTGTCGCCCACGCTTGGTGTACTCTGTTTTTGGCAAATATGTAACTAATAGTCTACGCTTCATTACCTTCAAAATACTATCATCCTGTAATTATGGGCCAGTTTGGGCCACCCCATTAATATAATGGAAATCAGGTGGGGAGCCTCTCCCCCCGTTGACCAGTCAAAAAAAATAATATCCCGTTCAAGGATATGCAAGTATTTAAGTCTTTCTTTAAAACTCTTATATTAATGCAGAAATATCCCACATCGGATACTTGGATGTTGATTTGTAATACAAACTAGATACCTACAATCTATAAATAGTGCCATAGTGGTATGCAATGCTTCATCACCAGTCATCTCTTTTTTGTGTGCAAGGCAGCATCTAGCAATATTTCCTAGAGCATTCATATCAAAACGATTCTGAGGATGGCCATAAAAGTTTTCAAACATGTGGCCCTTGCTTTAGTTTTTATCATGCTTACAGCATATACATCAATCTGCGAGAAGGATTGTTATAATGAGAAATTCTTTGTTACGAGCATATGTCACAATAGCATCAAGCTTAGCGGCCCATACATTCATCCCAGTGCCTCCTGTCGTAGTACTGTAGAAGCATCCGACATGCTCTGCATATGTGGTATACTCAAGTCTTTCGATGAGACCGCAATAAGCATAATGAAATTTATTCAACTTGCAAGTGATTGCAACAAGCCATTGCCGGCCGGGACAAAATGTGGAAGTAAGTTCCTCATGCTACTGACCTTTCTCATATAGAAGTATTATATTGTTACGTTCTACTATTCTTTGTAGGTCCATAAGAATCGTCAAATATGATATGAACTTTTGTTTTTCAGGTTGGATAGTGCGACCATCACCACCACCAGCAAGACCTTAATAACAATGGGAGTTTATGTAGATTGGCATCCGGTGCGTCAATAAATAAAAATGATTGTGAGCACAACTCTGGGTCATGTGAATGTTGTTTACTCTCACATGCATGTCGATTTAATCAATATAATAATTGTCACAAAACATATGATTTGGAATGCAAAACATTGTATGTTTTTTGTCTTCTTTATCTATTACAATTTGGTTGTAACCATGGTACCCGTCCATGAAAGAGAATACTTCTTAGGACGACCGGACGAGGTCTGATCATTGAGAGTATCTGTCACTGGTAACGAAACTTATCTTTGGACATGCTTTATTTAAATCCCAAAATTCCACACAGATGCGTATTTGTCCGTTCTTCTTTACTGCAGTTTAGTACTTGACGAATTCAAATTACAGATCCATGCTTCAGAATAGACCATCAACGATGGATATGCCTTGAGATACTGATGCATTTTGTTTCCCCTTTGTTACATGATCTTGCAACTGCTGGCACCACCAAGAGGCCTACCTGCTGCGTACTGGTCCTGACCAAGCCAGCCAAGGGAGAGCTCGAGGAAGAGGTCAAGGAGAAGCTGAAGACAGACTACGACCAGGTTTTGACCGAAGTCGCCGAGGTCATGTTCTAAGCAATACAAGTCAGTTGTGACAGTGGTCCTGTTTGTACAATGCCGTGGTGAAGCGAACCCGTGTGACGGAGACATTCTCGTGGATTTTGTAATAGAACAGTTGCTCTCAACTTGGATTGCCTAGTTTTCGTAAGCCGATTATGTGTCTATGATGATCATGGCGGGGTACAGAAACACATGGCAAGGAACTGTCATATCTTAACCATCGTACGCCGCGTTTTCCGGGTGGATATGCTGCTGTTACTACGAGATGGGATGCTGCATCCTTTTGCTTGCGCTAGAGTGCGTTCTGCACCGGACAACCTGTTTGTACTGTAACGCCTATACGTGACCACATGGTTCGTGGATCCATACCCACTGTGCTGCATTCCTGACGAGAGAGAGAACGGCGCCCCGGACGGACGCCAGAAGTAGTGGCAGCGAGCGCGATGGGGACTGGTCGATGCACGTCGCGTGGCCCGGCCTATCCTTTCCCGGCGTCCAGCCTACCGAGCCCTCCTTGTTCGCGCTTGTCCGGGCTTGTCCGCACGCAGCCACGATGCAGGTGCTGCCTGCTCCATCCAGGAGCAGGACTTGATCTGGTTGGCTGACGCTGCGCTCTCGGAATGGGCATACGGGCCTGCGGCTTGGCTGGGCAAAATCCCTGCACCGGTGTTCGAGACCACCGCGCGGCGCGCGGGCTTGGTCCCCTTCAGTTTGCCATCTCGTCGTGAGCGTGCGGCAAGACGTGTTTCGGCAGGATCTTGGATTTCTGCGGTTCCATGCCTGATACTTCCTCGGTTTAAAATTAATCACGTTACAAAAACATTTTCAGTTTATTTTCCAAACCAAAAATGTTTTTCCCCTAACGACATCAATAAAAAGCTGGAGAGAATACATGTTGCAATGTTGCTCAGGGTGTGTTTGGTTGGGCTGTGGCTGTGAAAAAAGCTGCTGTGGCTGTGAGCTGTGAAAAAAGCTGCTGTAGCTGTGAGCTGTGGAAAAAGTTGAAAGCCGTTTGGTTGAAATAGCTGTGGCTGTGGAAAAGCTGTGAAAATGCATGTAATGCTTTTATGAGTCTAAGAAACAAATTATATAGAAATTAATCGTAAAACATGTTGTCCAAAGATTCATATGTAAATAACCAATTTAGAAAGGGATACTGAATTTTTTAAAATTTTGCATCAATCTTTAACGTATGGTCTAAGTAAAAAAAATATTATTTTGAAAATTTTCTTAAATGTTGGAGGCTTTCTGTAAAAACATCAAGACACAAATATTCTACTACTATTAGTGACAAGTTTCACATCTTTTTGTGAGGGCCTCTTTGCAAAACGTTGTTCAATCGTCGTTCTCCTTGCATCATGTCCGCCATGGCCATCTCTAGAGCTCAAATTGGAATAGGAAAAGGGGAAGATGGTGGTTGGGAAGTGGGGGAATCGAAGCCCTGGGCTATGCCTCACCTATTTGATGCGAAATTTCAAGTTAGAGCCCCCGGGCTATGGCTCACCCATTTGTCCGGAGGAGGGCACTGAAGCTGCAGACGAATCGACATGGCGACTAGCGAATTCGCGGTGCCGTGCCATGGAGGCCACCTCTTGCAATCTCTGCGCGAGCTCACCGCCGTGAGTGCTGTCGCGCCCGTGTCCAGCGCGCACTTCGCGAGCTCGCAGCAGCCCAGCAGCCGGGGTGCGCAGAATCCGTCGGAGCCAGGAAGAAAGGGGCCGCCGGTGTTGGGGACGCGACTGCCTGGGGAAGAAGCGCCATCGCCGGGAGCGCGGCAGGGGAAGGAAGCCGCGGCGGGACCTCCAATGGCCGGGGATCGACGGATCCGGGGCATCTCGCGAGGAAGGGGATGACTCTGGGTCCATTCTGTCTGGGCTTCGGATGAGGAAAAACGAACCGGTATCCTCACTTACGGGTGGCAGGTGGGTAATATTTCTCAACTTCATCATCTCACAGCCGTACTTCAAAATAGTGAAAAAGTCAAATAAGAGCTGAAAGCTGGTCCGGAGTGGCTGTGAAATTTGCACTACGGGAAAGCAGCTTTGTCCCAAAGCTGCTGAGGCGTTCGGAGGCCTTTGGTTCAGCTGTTGGCTTTTTTAGGAAGCCACAGCCGCCTACAGCTGAACCAAAGGGACCCAATCATTGGCATTTTGCAGAATCAGCTTAATACGCGATCAAAAAGAAGACCAACTTACAAAGGACATGAAGTGGATATAAATTTTCGGGGCTAGCTAAGTGATCACTTTGATCACAGCCTGCCAACTTCATTTTCGTCTACCATACTGAGTTTCAGTGACTGATCAGAGGAGAACCAAAATATGAACACTCTCAAAGATGAAGAAAATTATCAACACCTCCAACTTGAACAATATTTAGCGAGAATACAAACCTATGAAAGAAAATACAAACCGTACCACCCCTTTAGCTGTGGACACAAGCAATATCAGAAGAAGGCAAGCTTTGTTTTTTTTTAAAAAAAATGAACAAAAATGGCAAACTTTGCCGTAACCCAGTAAGTGAGAAGCATGTAAACAACACTAAGATACTGTGACAGTGACCATGTTTCTTTTAATTAGGTAAACTTGTCACTCAGGGATTCTATATATATCAAATCACATACTCTCGTGAAAGGGGCCTTGGCCTAGTGGTTAAGGCACCCGAGTAGCATCTTTGAGGTTCTGGGTTCGACTCCCGGTGGGAGCGAATTTTCTAGGATTTAACGGTATTTGTGCTTTCAACGGTAGGCGACGTGGCCGTCGACAGCGAGGCGCCAGTGGTGACTTCGTCAATCTGGAGGATTTGCCGGCTCAGTCTTCGAAGATGCTCATAGGGGTAGGGTTTACGTATGTATGGTTATAGGGATGAGTGTGCGTGCGTTGTAAGTGTCTGAGTTGTACTGTGTATTCACAAAAAAAAAAAAATCACATACTCTCTTGGGTGTGCATCTAGAAATAAAGATCGACTGTGTCGCCATAGAACAACGACGCCATTATTAAAGGTTAAATTTCTCATTATTGTAAATCTTCAGAAGTGGATTTTTCTCATGTATCTAAATTGGAAATGCTTCACATGACTCATTGTACGTCTGTCTGACGTGTTACGATATCTGATGGTTTCAAAATCAAATGAAATGAATATTAGATCTCTTGTCATACAACATGGCCGTACAAATGGTCGGATGTAAAGCAATACTCATATTGGTGTCACTCGACATCACAGGTAACATGCCGAATCCACCCCGTTATGCACTTTGCAAAAATATGCAAGAATTAGTTACTCCCTAAGAAGGGAGGGGGTATTCCATTCAAACTTTGCTTGCCACTTACAACAACTCAAAGTGGGCTACCTACAGTCCTACTCCTACACCGGTTTTTGGTTGCGACTGATTTTTTTTAGGAGACTTGACCCTGAGTCTTTCTTTTTTCTTTTGCCGTTTTGCGACCCGTGAAGTTGAATCCATAACTCTGGAGAATCAAGTTAGGCTAGCCCGCAAACTTGCACAGTGCGCATAGAATCAGAAAAAGAGGAGGCATGAACTCGAGTGCGCGGCATGCGGACAAATTATTCCGTGCTTCGCACACGGCCTTTGGCACCAAGAGGGAGGTAGCAGTTGCAGTCGAATGGCTGCGGGTCAGGGAGAGCGGGAAGAAAGTGAAGGGACGTGAGAAGCAGCAGCAGCGCAAAACCCAGCTCCCGAACAGAGACATTCAGGCACGGTTCTCGAGGCTCCGGTTCTAGCCCACTCTTTCCAGCTCACCAAATGAGCAAGGACGCCCTGAAACACGGGGATGTGCTTGGGATTCTCATGTGTGGCCAAACCTGTCGAATGTTTAGGTTCCGTGTCTCTTGGGATGAGCCACGCGTGCTGGCTCTGTGCGCACTTCAAACTACTCTTTTCACTAGTTTTAGAATGGCAGTAAAAGTTTGGGCTTGAAGTGTTATTAACGTAGGGGCACAAGCACAAGAAGACAGACGACATTTGTCTTGGTTCAAGAACGAATGCATTTGCCCTGCCTTTTTCAGGTAAATTGTTTGGTGATGTGGTGCAACCGTGCAAGAACAGAGTCTGTTTGGCACGACGCTAGGAATATGGCTACAGTGTGCCGCTAGTCTGTGACTCTGGGAGGCAGCTGACCAAACCACTAGTAAGCAGCCTTTGATTCATCATCAAGACTTCAAAACCTTTTCAGTTGGATTCCAAATACAGTTGTAACAAGATAAACTAAGTTGTGGTGATGTTTTCCTTAGCTAGTACTACCTTCGTTTTTCTTTTCATGTCGTTCAGACAAGCAAGCGAGTTCAATTTTAAACTAGAAAACCTGTCCTAATGACATGAATTAAAAACCAGAGGAGTACGTGTTAGGCAAGAAAATTAGATAGTTTGAACCAACAAACCAATCTAGCAATCCGTATTGCGCCGGAGCCATGCAAAGAAGTGGATGTTGGTTTGGAGTGAGTAGGATGAACTGAAAGTGTGAGGTGACTTGATCTACTGATAAGCAAATAATAGCATGCAAGTGACTTCGGTGCTGCAAGTCTCTTCCGCTTGTTTGAAAGAGAAATCTAAACAAACAAACAACATGAACTTGCAGTTAAACAAAGTAATTTGTTCCTGCTATCTCCAAGACTCCCATCCACAAAGCAAGAACGTAGATGGACCGGCAAAAATTCCCTTGGCCGTATTCACTATCGTGTCTCCATTTCGTCTGAGGTGGGGGCCACCGGATGTCATCATCGGTGCCTCCTCCTCATAGGTCCTCACGCCAAAGACACTTTTGCTCCTCATTTTAATTCGCTTTGGCCCGTCGCTCCCATAGAATTCCGACACACTTCCCAAGCCAGTGGCCAACCGTCCCTACCTTGGCAAGTCTTTTGTTCCAGAGAATCGCTCAAAGGTAGCTTTGTTGCAAAAATAGTTGCAGCACGTCGTCGGTCGTCCCAGCTTCCGATAAAGCTGCGAATTTCTTTATGGGTCGAATGATGGGTACCTGCAATTATCCGGTTGAATTTTCGTCTAAACACATTAGTATGTTGGAACAAATGAAGGCTTGAATGCCATGGCACGAGCTGTTCTTGATGTTTTCTCTGCACTTCTAGAAGTCGGAAAAGAAGTCGATGGTAAGGAAGAAGAGCACACATAGGTGTTCCAATGCTCCCTCGCAGATGTACATCAAGAATTGCCTTGAAAAAATGAATGGATAATGCATATTGTTACCTATAATCATGCAATAAAATTTATGCAACGAGCAACTAAAAGAGAAAATCAGATCGAGCAGCTTAGGCCTATTTTAGACCACAATCTATCGCTATTTATGTCTTCATTTCTTTTTTTGTTGATTTTAAAAATTTTACATGATGGTAGAAGACAATAAACTCCATCGAATCATTTTTTTTAAAAAATGTTTTGATCAACCTTTTATGCATCTCACTAGCCGGGAACACCAAAATATGCAACAAAAAAAATGTTTTGATCAACCTTTTATGCATCTCACTAGCCGGGAACACCAAAATATGCAACCTGCTGGAAGGTCCATTTGACCTTCTTCTTGCCCCCCAAAAAATTAATTTTATTTTTAGCATCACGACTAGATATCTCCCTCCATTTACTATCAAATTCCATATGAATTACTACATCCTTAGTGGTTTTTAATCAGATCACGTGGCTCACATATATACGCATGAGCAATCTCCTATAAACAGATCTTGAATTAGAAAATACAACAAGCTGAGCTGAAAATTAAAAATATATACGTGCGTTGTACACTTATGAATGAGTTTTTTTACTTATTAACTATTGCAAAATAAAACAAGATAAACAACCTTCTTGAGATGGATATAGCCGAATTAAGAGGGGATGATAATGGAAATATTTTCATGAGATCCTTAGTGCATCCTACTTCTCCCCTGCGCCATATCACACCCCGGCGATTAGGGATGAGACAAAAAGGGTATTTTCATTTCTTAAATTCCAGAAAAAGATATTACTAACAAACAGAAATGAAAATGCCAGTAGTTTATGAAATCAGTTTTACACTCTTGATTGTTTTGATTTTTTTTTGGCCAATTGCCAGCTATGTCTTTCAAAAGTTCAAAGAGGCAATGAATCAGGTGAGGTTCAATCCCAATCTCAGAATTCTTTCTCATGCCTTTTATGAGATGTGCATCAATGCATGTAGCTAGTTATATATTGACAATATATTCACATTTTACATTCCCATAATGTTATGATACAACTATTACATGGATATGGTTCATGTTATCAATTTTTGATATCGACTACTGATCAATACATGTATTTTTGTTGCGATAATTCTGTTGACATATTCCCATAACACTAAAGTTGGTATTTGTTCCTGTCAATATTGCTAATGCTCCTGAAAAAAATGAAAAAAAAGACTTATACGCATCATCTCCGAACCATTTTCATCCTTACTAAGGATAGACAGATTTGTTTGTGGCGTCGGCCAGAGAGTAGTCCTCGGATGTTTAAGAAAAGAGAAAAAAATACAAAGGAGTAAATTTTGAATTAAATTTATTTACGTTCAGAATATCATTTCACTGAAGAAGCAGGAGAAATATGAAAATCTAGTGGGCTAAAAAACAGTCTGACCTATAGCATTTCTAGCTCAATGCCACAAGTAACAAAGGAAAGGATTCAAGGATTGGCTTTTCATTTTCTTCAGCGTGTTAAATAGGAAAGCGATAACCAAAGGTTACAAAATCCCTATTTTTGTTCTGGCACTTTCCTTTCCTCTGCTTGGATTTCCTCACAAGCTACAAAAGGAAAACAAATGGACCTGCGGAAAAATTCGTCCCGGTTCGCTATGCCAGCCAACGCTGGGCTCAGGTGTCAGGCGTGTCTGTTCCCTCCCTCCTCTTCCCTTTTGTGCTTTTGCGTGCTGCCGGAGAGCAAGCATCTTCCTTTTGTGTCATTTGCCTCTGACAGGGCCCCAGGGCCTGTGGTGTGTGCATCCCTGCCGCACTGCGCCATCTCGGCTTTGCCTCTCGCTCTCTGCGTGTTTTGGGGAGAGAGAAGGCTGCACTGCCACTGCATGCTTTTCTTGGCCTCACGCTTGTTTCATGTTTGTTGAGCACACATCACACGCAGCTCGGCAGTCCAGGCACACCTCTCTCCCCCTCATCCCTCACTTCCCCGCGCTCTTGGGCGTGGCGAGTCCGTCGGCAATGGAGGCGCCTCCGTCTTCTTCTTCTTCTTCCCCGCACCTGTTGCTGCTCCTGCTGCTGCTCGTCTCCTCCCCTTCAACTTCATCTGCCGCACTCTCCCCCAAAGGCGTCAACTACGAAGGTTCTTTCCTCAGTTATCCTCTGTTTCTTTCTCTGCTTTGGTTCCTTCCGAATCAATGTTTTTGTAGTTGTTTCCCTCTAGATGAAATCAAGAACCTTTTTTTTTGTGTTGCTAGTGACTGTCTCTGTTTCTTTTGCATTTGTGTATGCTGAATTCTATGACACGGTACTGGCAGTGCAAGCTCTGATGGCGATCAAGGACCTCCTCAAAGATCCCCGTGGCGTGTTCAAGGGCTGGGACAAAGACTCTGTGGATCCCTGCAGCTGGCCTATGGTCACCTGCTCGCCAGATTCTTCTTTTGTGATCGAACTGTGAGCATCGACACACCCTCCCTCCTCATCTGCTCCCAGCTCCAAATCAAGTGCACCTCGTTACCCATTCCTTATGTCCTTACCACTGTTCTGCGCTTGGCAGGGATGCCGCAAGCAAGAATCTCTCAGGCACGCTCTCACCAAGCATAGGAAACCTGACCAATCTTCAGACTGTGTGAGTGTTCTTCCCGTTGATGATGATGGCCTTGTCATTGCTCACCTGTTCTGTATTGAGTGTTCCTTTGTTCCCTTCTGACCGGGAGGCTTCTCTTTGTTTTTCCCTGTTGCAGTCTCCTGCAGAACAACGACATAACTGGTCCAATCCCAGCGGAGATTGGCAAGCTTGCAAAGCTCAGGACACTTGATCTCTCCAGCAACAACTTGAATGGCCAAATCCCCGCCTCTGTGGGCCACCTTCAAAGCCTCCAGTACTTGTGAGTGCACCACCTCCACAGTACAAGTCACTTATTAATGATGCTCTTCACGTTTTCCATATCTGGGCACATTGAATAGTTTTTGTCCTTAGTCATGCTAAGCTGGGGTTCGTTGCATTGTGTTCAGGAAGCTCAACAACAACACCCTGTCTGGTCCATTCCCCACAGCATCAGCTAATTGGTCCCAGCTTGTTTTGCTGTGAGTAATTTCTCACTGTTTGTGTTCTTGTTTTGGACTTTTTTCTTTGTTTTAGATTGTACTCATTGAAATCCTGTGTTTCAGAGACTTGTCATATAATAACCTGAGTGGTCCAATACCGGGATCTTTGGCAAGAACATTCAAGTAAGGCTTCATCTTTGCTTGTTTTTCCTATATCATATTTTCATCCTGAGCTTAGTATCGCATTTTAAAATATGAATTTTCACACTAAAGGTTTGTCTTCTATTCATTTCTTGCAGCATAGTTGGAAATCCTCTCATCTGCGGCACGAAGACAGAGAAAGATTGTTACGGGACTGCGCCAATGCCAATGTCCTATAACCTGAATAGCTCACAGGGTGCTGTCCCACCGGCAAAATCTAAAAGTCACAAATTTGCAGTTGCATTTGGTTCTGCAATTGGTTGCATGAGCTTCCTTTTCCTTGCCGCTGCATTTGTCTTCTGGTGGAGGAACCGTCGAAACCGTCAGATCCTTTTCCATGTCGACGGTAAGCAGACCTTGATGTTCCATTTGCAGTCTATGCACGATTTGTTACTTTGACAAAGTAATGACAACTGTTGATGAAATACTGCTTAAGTGCTTATTCCTGGAATGCATTGGCCACTGCAGACCAACACATGCAAAACGTTAGCCTTGGAAATGTGAAGAGGTTTCAGTTCAGGGAGCTTCAGTCTGCGACAGACAATTTCAGCAGCAAAAACATACTAGGAAAAGGCGGCTTTGGCAACGTTTACAGAGGGCAGCTCCCTGATGGAACTCTTGTGGCCGTCAAGCGACTGAAGGACGGCAATGCCGCTGGCGGTGAGGCACAATTCCAGACTGAAGTTGAGATGATCAGCTTGGCACTGCACAGGAACCTCCTCAGGCTTTACGGGTTCTGCATGACAGCCACAGAGAGGCTACTGGTCTATCCATACATGTCAAATGGAAGCGTCGCATCGCGTCTGAAAGGTAAGTTTTCTTCCCTAAAGATTCCAATACGCTCAATGATAAATCCTTTATAGCTAGTGTTGCTTCATTTCTGTCAGTAAACCAAGTGGAACTAGTGTACCTATATAATAAAAGCTCACTTGCACCAGTGCAGCACATATTCTCTGAATCTCAGAAAAAAATTACTTGATTATACCATGCCTTAAAGAACGACGTCGAATCAGAAGTTGCAACCTGACAAGCCGAATTCAGAAAAGACTAAGAATTGGATTCTTCTTTTATTGGACAACCTTTCGTTGACAACACAAAAGCATATGATTCCTATCAAGGCAAATCTTCACTTTATTCTTGTCTGATCACTGCAGGGAAGCCACCTTTGGACTGGGTGACCAGGAAGAGGATAGCCCTTGGGGCAGCGAGGGGGTTACTGTACCTGCACGAGCAGTGTGACCCCAAGATCATCCACAGAGACGTCAAGGCAGCCAACATACTCCTGGATGAATATTGTGAGGCCATCGTCGGCGACTTCGGTCTTGCCAAGCTCCTCGACCACCGGGACTCGCATGTCACCACCGCAGTGAGGGGCACGGTTGGCCACATTGCCCCTGAGTACCTAAGCACCGGTCAGTCTTCAGAGAAGACCGATGTTTTCGGCTTTGGCATCCTGCTGCTAGAGCTGATCACCGGTCAGACCGCGCTGGAATTCGGCAAAGCAGCAAATCAGAAGGGAGCCATGCTGGATTGGGTAAGAGAAAATATGCAAACAAACAACGGAAGAATTTTCGATAAATAATCTGTCAAAATCACATGTCGAAGCAAGCACTGAATGTTTGTTTAACAGGTGAAGAAGATGCACCAGGAGAAGAAGCTGGACGTGCTGGTGGACAAGAGCCTGAAGGGCGGCTACGACAGGATCGAAATGGAGGAGATGGTGAAGGTAGCTCTGCTGTGCACGCAGTACCTTCCCGTCCAACGGCCGAAGATGTCGGAGGTGGTGAGGATGCTGGAGGGAGACGGGCTCGCGGAGCGATGGGAGGCGTCGCAGCGCGCCGACTCGCACAAGTTCAAGGTGCCGGACTTCACCTTCAGCCGGTGCTACTCCGACCTCACAGACGACTCGTCTCTGCTCGTGCAGGCCGTCGAGCTCTCCGGGCCAAGATGAGACACAGCAGCAGTTGCACCTGTATAGATTGAAGACTGATCGGGAACCCTGTGTACATTGGGCAATAAATTAATCCATATACTGAGAGACGTGTGTTAGCTAGATGAACTGTACAAAAGAAGATCATAAGGTTTGTACTGATATGGATATTTATAGATTTAGTAGATGAAGCAATAAGGCATTGTAAATGAGCCTATCTTATGCTGGAAAGATTTTAGGCAAATGCATTTCAATATACAAAGGTTGTAATCTTTGAGAAATGACCAGCCTAAAATTTTGCGTAGTGGGCTAAAGAAAGATGTCATTTTATTCCTATTTGAAAATACTTATACAGTTTTGTTATTATCGTTAACAGACAAAACTTTCTTCTACTGGTTAAGTTGCTACAGGTCCGTTTGGTTCTCAGGACGAGCTAACTGAATTGAGCCTCAAATCGAAATCCGTTAGGAAACAGAAATGGGGAACCAATTCAATATTTTTGTTTGGTAGAATAGTGAGTCGCTAAGATGGAAATAGGATCCGTTAGGAAACCCGACTGTTGTGGGTCGCTAAATTTCAACCGTGGTGTAGTGAATTCCATTTGACGTTTGGCTGCGTACTATTGATTTGAAAAGCAATTAGCCGAAGCATACTGGCATCAAATAAGATGAGTTCCAGCGTGATACTAGTCGAAGGGTGAACTTGCTGTTGATGAAGGACCGGGTAACAGGGTGAGTTGGGGTAGATAGAAGGGGTGCGGGTGCATACCAGGTGCAAAAGGGCTAGAAGTTGGAAATTTGAAAATTCCGTCAAAAAATATGTTTAGAGGTTTTCAAAAATTTGGAAAAATTACCAACCATAGTTGACGTAGTAATATTATGGATGCACACAAAATTGCAACACCAAAATCATTATCATTTGCAAGATACTCACTCCTTTTAAAATATATGACATTGCTGACTTTTTAATTGAATTTTGACCAACAATATGTATTGAAGTAATTAATTACTTAACATGAAATTGATATCCTTAGATTTATCATCAAAAACACTTTAAAATTAACTTGTACATTAAACTATTTGCACAAATATTTCTAGATAAACAAAAAGTTAAAGTAACCAAAAAAAACATCAGGGTCATATATTTAAAACCGAATGAAGTACAAAAATATAAAATGCTGCACTCATGTGCACTAAAGGACACACACACATACTTTTATTTTGTCCTTTAGTGCATCTGAACTCCAAATTTCATATTTTTGTATCTCACAAACAATATCAGATTTCACGTTGCAATTTTGGGTGTTCCATAATATTGCATCAACCACATGAGCAAATAATTTAGAGGGCGGCGACGCGACGGAAAACTGACCAATAAAAATAAAATGACTATCTTAATTACCCTTCATGAACCACTAGTATAATAATAGTTGTATTGGGCACCGTAAATTTTTTGTTGCAAGGGAGAGTGATTGAAATCTGACATGCTAGTACAAAATGATTGTAATGTGTAGTCGAATTAATGTTGTATATAGTCAAGCCTCGGCACTACATGAACTGGGAGCGATCCTGCCCTCTTTTTTAGGAAGGTTTTGCAGTAGGGCAGCTGTTCAACAATCAATTGAATTTGATCAGCTTTCTCGTTCGTGTCCATGGAGTAATTTTTACAGTATTCTGGTTATAAGGTACCATGAAAACAGAAGATTCTTTTCAGCCTCCTTTTGTGGTTTCACAACTAGAACGTGAAGGTCTCAAGGTCCAGTATGCTAAATGCTAATGGAGAAAAAAAATGATTTTCTGGTAGCTAAGGTAGAATCTGTATTTACGTCTAGCTGATCCGACTAGGGTACGACTCTTACTGATCGATAGCAGCCCAACGGCTGAACAGTGAAGTACCGATGATGGCGCTGATCGTACCCTACTAAGATGACTGGGTCGGACTAGCGTCCCCTCATAAGAAATCAAGTAGAAGAACAACTTTTTGCTCCACTTCTAAAATAAACAGAACGCAGATTCCCTAATTCAGCTAATGTCCTTAGCTTTTCTGATGATAAAGTGCTGAAAAGAACGGTGCTGCATGCGTTGCGACCAGACAAGAATCGGAAATGGTTTCTTATGTTTTGTACTTTCTTTGCTTCAAATCTTTACTGTAACTGGTCTGGTGACTTTGTTTTGATCTTATCATTTCATTGATGCATCATACCGCTGAACTACAACTATATACCTTGTTTCATCTAGGTGAAACTAGTTTCTATTAATTTGAATGCACTAACCAATTCATCCAAACGTCTAAGCTGTAAAACAGGTGAGCAATTTACTTATACTCCAACACTCCCTCTCATCTGCAAGTTCTCTTAGAACGTATATGTGGAATATTAGAACTTATACTCCAACACTCCCTCTCACGTGCAAGTTCTTTTTGACCGTATACGTGGAATATTAAAGTAACAACAATTTATTTAATAAATCGCGTGGATTTGAACTCCAGACCTTTAGCTCTGATACTATATTGAGCTGCATACACCAACCAACTCTAGTCCAAAAAGGCTAAGCTGATGAGAAGGTGTAGACAATTCACTTATGGTTCAACATTTTCTTCTCTTATTGATTGAAAATGAGACAACTGGATGGAGTACTTTTAAATTTGGAGACTCATACTTAGGCATATTTTGCCAAAAGTTTGGCCCATATGTATTGTGAAATAATCCCTAGTGCAGACAAATACAATAAGTGAAAAATAATTCTGTACCCCCACCCCAAGTGCAGACAAATACAGCCACATTACAAGCAGCAGGAACGCTACTCCCGAGCCCCAAAAGAACTCTTACCTGCCTTTAGCAATGGAGCTGGCTCAATCTTCTCCCTCTTTGCTGATGTTCCTCCTTCTGCTCGTGTCGACCTCCTCAAGCGCCCTAAATAGCCGTGATGATGTCAACTACGAAGGTCCCCATCAATTTTGTTGTGGTTTCTAAGAACATTGTTTGCATCGGTGGTTGCTGATTATTTCTGTTGTATGATACTGGCAGTGCTAGCACTGATTAATATGAAGAGCGTCCTCATGGACCCCAGTGGTGTGCTCAAGGGCTGGGACCTAGGCTCTGAGGATCCCTGCAGTTGGGCTATTATCACCTGCTCGCAAGAGAGTCTCGTCACTGAACTGTAAGTAGGCAAGGAACCTCTTCCCCATCTGTTCCCAGCTCCAAATCGAAGCCTCCATGCATAGAGTTATCCACATGTTCTTACTGTTGTTCTGTGGTTCTTTGAGCTTTCGGCAGGCAAGCTCCAAACTCTAATGTTTCAGGCTACCTCTCCCCAAGCATAGGAAACTTGACCAACCTTGAAACTATGTGAGTGTTCTTCTCATGGGTGACATCCTTTGTCATTGTCACTTCCACGTTGAGTGTTTGAATCCCTTTCTGAGTTCTGACTGAGGCCTTTTGCTTCTCCGTTGCAGTCAGCTGCAGAACAACAACTTAACTGGGCCAATCCCAAGAGAGATTGGCAAGCTAGCAATGCTCCATTACATGTGAGTGCACGGGAAAGTAGCATATATACTCCAGTTTATCACTGTTTGTCCTTTGAGTAATTCCTTACCATTCTTTGTTCTAAAAGAAAAACTCGATCAACTTATAAGGAACTAGGCGGATTTATAGTTGGAAAGAATATGCATCCAAATTCACGTCGAATAGGACTAGAACCCAACTAGGTTTTCAGGGTGTACACTGCAGTACACCCATAGCTACCGTTCTTTGTTTTTGTTTGGGTGATTATAATGTTGTTTGTGCTCATGTATGCTCCTGTCATCCAGAGACTTGTCGTATAATAACTTGAGTGGCCCAGTACCAAGATCTTCTGCAAAAACATTCAAGTAAGCTAGCAGCTTGAGATATTATTCCTAGAACATAATTTTCACCTTTGGCACTCACATGTAACCTTTTGCTGCCGATGATTTCTTGCAGGATAGCTGGGAATCCTATGATCTGCAGTGCAGATGCGGAGAAAGATTGTGATGGTGGGAACTCCTACAAGCTGAAGAGATCACAGGGTACTCTACCACTGGCCAGAAATAAAAGCCACAAATTTGCAATTGCATTTGCGTCCACAATCGGATGTGTTATCGTCCTCTTCCTATAAGTATGGAACTAAGAGAAGCCTATTTATTCTCAAGAAACTATATTGAGTTTGAGATTAATGTTGTTTCTTCTTTTGGTTTATTGCAGCATAGGTGGGAATGATGCCAATGTCGTTGCCAACAAAAAAAAGAGGGAGTTACAAGTTTGCCGTTTCTTATACCTTAGTTGTGACTTGTGAGTACAAAACGCCGACGAAACTATTGGTTCAACAACCTCATGCAGCTCAGTTACATAAAATGATTGTGTAACACAGTTGAACTACTAGTGTGCCCTGTTGTCTTTTGGCCGGGCTAGTATCTTGTAAACTCTCCCTTAATGAACTAAAAGTTGCATTTTCAACTGGGCAGTCTATACATGACCCAGGTAATTCAGTCAGACACCTCAAGGGGTGTCAGTAAAAAGAAGACAAATAAACGCTATCTGACAGCAAAGGAAAATGCAGAAGGTTGTTCATGTGTTGTCAGGTAATGCAGAAGGCCTGTCGGATTCGTTTCTGCTCTTTCTTTCTTTCTTTTTTTAATCGCTGTGCAAGGTGTGTTAGAACCAATTATTTTCCTCGCGGTACAATGTCTTTTCATAACTTTTTTTTTTCGAGAATGTCGTCCCGTCATAACTCAGAAGTCAGAACCCATTTTTCACGTGTGCACAAAACAAAGCTACGGCAAACTCAAAAAATACAAGATGTGCATCTTCATATAGCCAAGCATGTTTTACAGGACGACCGACAACATATATTATGTTCGTATACAATTGCCTCAGCAAAGCGTTCTTATTAAGAGCCCAAACAAACAACCATCAAAAGAACAGGCACAAACATCGAGTTTTCTTTCTTAAACTTCTCCGATCCAGCTTATGTGTTGACAAATCTGCATACAGGTAAACACGTTTTACAGCATCGACGGACAACATATATTATGCTCGTATACAACAGCTCAGCAAAGCGTTCTTATTTGGAGCCCAAATAAACAACCATCAAAAGAACAGGTACAAGCATCGCATTTTCTTTTTAAAACTTCTCCTTCAGCTTATGTGTTGACAAATCTGCAGTTCTTCCTGACCTCGCCGCCGGCAGGGTTGGTGATGTTGCCCATCTTCACCATGGAGTCGGAGAACTGCTTGAAGAAGGCTGCGGGGTCGGCCCAGTACTTGTTCACCGTGTCGGCCGTCGAGTAGCCGACGACGCTGGACCACATCTCCTGGTCGGAGTTGAGGAGGCCCTCGCCCTTGATCAGGGTCTCGTAGTAGGCGTTGTCGAAGATCGCCGAGGTGTGGCTGTCCATGGCGCTGATGTTGTCGTCGCCGCTATCCAGGGGGCACACTTCCTTCAGCTGGCTGAGATAGGTCTGGGACGCTGGGTTGTACTTGGACGTCATCTCGAAGTCGCCGTAGATCCTGTCCCGGAAGTTGGCACACCGGGCAAATCCAATCGTGTGGGATCCTTGAGATACAGAGTTCACACATCTAGTCAGTATCCGATATTATGGAACCCCATTGGCAAGGATTTTAAATCTGAACTGAACTAGTGAATTGGATTGTCGAACAGTTACAGCAGTTGAAACAGAGGAACATACCGACGAGGGCCACCATGTCAGTGGCGTCAAGGCCCTTCTCCCAGAACTTGGAAATGAGGGCGAGGAGGCCCTGCTGAGCAGTGGGGATGTCCCTGTTTGCAAGGTCCAGGCTTGCCTTCTTGGCGTCCAATCTTCCTACTGGGACATCCCAGTACGGCCCACCAACCTACAACACATGGTTTTCAGTTCTGGAACGGGGACATTGTTCTTCGCTTCTTGGCAGGCCAATGGGCCAACAACCAATATCTACTCGAAAAATGAATGCTTGCTTTTCTTTCCTTGAATGACAAGTCCGATGTGAAACTAATGTATGGATGCGTGAGATTCTGCATTAAACGCAAACCAGAGCACATGAAACTGACGAACAAAGATCTGTTCTGATTTACCAGCACAACGGCGTCCCTAGCTGCGATGGCCAGCAGGTCCGCGCAGGAAACGGTTCCGGGGCACTCAGCTTCCAGCTTCTCCTTGATCTTGTCGACCACCTCGAATCCTTTCAGCGAGTTGACGTTCTGGTCCGCCTGCTTCTCACCGATCATAGTCGCGGTGTCATCAAGCAGCACCGATCCATCGCAGCCCTGTAAGGATTCGTTCAAGACGCCCAACAAGGCACACACATACATATATCAGCACCTGCATTGCGTGCACAGCGAAAACAGCAAACGGGAGCAGCAATATTGAGCTGACCTCCACGAAGCAGTCATGGAAATGGAGGCGAAGCATCAGGGCGGCGTTGCGCGTGTCGGCGCGCACCGCGCACTCCATCTCCGTCCGGACGACGTGCTCCACGTTCGGGCACGTCTTGGAGTAGTACTGCAGGCTCAGGTTGGAAGGGTCCTGCGCCACCAGCGACGGCACGGCCAGGAGAAGGCAGGCCATAGCGAGGGCAAACGCCCGGTGACACAGCACTCCTGTGGCCATTTCTGAATTCTGAGCTGTTCTTTCGAAGCTGGATAGTGCGCTCAGATGTTTGTGTGGCAAGTTTCCGCTTGCATGGGCTTTATAGGAATAGTGAGACAAAGGGTACGTGCTGCACTGGGAGAGACAGGTCAAGAGGGAGATGAACCAACTCTGATGTGGTTTGGTGGAGTAAGCAAGCAGAAACGGATGCAAATAAATGGGTCAAACCCTGTAGCGTTTGGTGGCTATGGGTTCACCAATCTTGGAAAATCTTCAGTGTGTCATCAAACTGTTGTTCCTGCATGCTTTTTTTTTATATAAAAAAAAATCATTAGGATGTTTCCAGGTGCTGACTGTGGTAAAATAAATCGAGACCAACATGTGTCGAATCCATACCATGTTAGGATTAGGACATAACTGCTTCAATTTGGCTTGTCTTACTAGAAAACCTCACGTTCCTGTGTTAGATCAGCTTCCCCTGAAAGCAGGTAGCTGAGAAAGACTATGCATGCTTAACTCCCATGTGTCCATCCGACTGTTTGCAGAAACAATGACATTTCTCCCTTCGGAACAGACAAACCAATAATTCTGGGAAGATGACTAAAATGGCATCTGGGACTCCATATCTGATGAGTTTACTTTTAGGGTCACCATCTGCCAGAATTCCTGGATAGTGGGACCCATTCTGCAGTTGCTTAGTCTTTGTAGCTCACCGGTCACCACCTGTACGGAACTGCTGTACATATACGCACTCATGCAATGGAATAAAGAAGGCTTTGATGGGAGGAAAAATTGTGCTTTTCGCTGCACAAATAGAACTACAAGCTGGGAAGAATATGGATTCAAAAAATAAGGTATGCCTTTACCGGAAAAAAAAAACAATGGAGGAGTCGAGGGCTGAGTTCGTATGTTTTGTTGAGGACAGTCTCCAAGATGTAAATGCTGTGCAAACTGGAAAGACTTGGTTAACCATTTAGAAATGCCTAAACTCCGAACGAATATACGTGAAGCAGTTTCATGTGCACTTATGAGTTAAACTACGATAAGTTAGAAGACAAATTACAAATATGTCCAATGATAGAAATAAAAATAAACTACTTAGTGCAGACTAAATATCAATATAAAAAATAATTTAAACACAAGGCAACATGTCATTTCCTGTTTTGATTGCGCACACCAGAAATACTTATAACCAAATAGCTTCATTTACGCTACATGACAACTCGCAGAGAACCAGAGCAGCAGTGGATATCATTGTCGGTGAATATCTCTTGAAGAAGAGAAAACTGATAGGATGACTCCCAAACAGATATAGACTGAGCCAGATGCATCACAAACCCCGGATGAGGCACCAAATCCTCATAGTTGAAACAAAGCGAAGCCGCTTCAGTAAATTGACTTCCCCACTACACATCACGTTAGATATTTGCAGATCAGTATGGCGGCAAAGAAACTATCTAGTGACATGGCGAAGCACTTTTGGAGCTTTTCCTGTGTATCTCCGCTTGCCACCGCACGCTTGAGGTTCCCAAAGGCGAAACGGCTAGGGCAGTGCCAACGACTGGCACAAAACCGCACGCTTTGGAATCCAAAAAAACCCACGCCCCCTTTCCCTTTTGCAAAAGAGAAGGGCAGCATCTTGTCCACCCGCCCTTTGCATCCTTTATACCACAATGGCTTCCAATTCTATACCTTTAGGCTAAGCCCAGTACAAGGAATGTCAATTGCATCCTCTACCAGATAATCCCCTTGATCCATGGAATACACCAGCTCCTAGGATTTGATTCAGCAACTATCCAGCTGACCTGTGCAACTCCTAAAAATGTAGAGCAATTAACAAACAGATCAGAACAAGAATTCAACCCTTTTGCTTGCAAATATGCAGACAGCTTTCGCTTAAATGGGCCGACAAGCTGCACAAGCAGATTTACCTGGAAGGACACTCAGACAAACTCTCCAGGCTTGCCAAAGTGCATCAAATCTTTTAATCTGAAAACGACTCGGCGTTGGAGGATTGACGTTGGCACGAAATTTTGAGGCAGCAAAGATCAAAAGCCCACCACAAGATAGGCACACAGCATCCCTCACCCCCAAGAATGACGCCAAGTGTCACTGCTGGATTCCCCGGGCAGTATACTATTAGTACTCTGCTCTGAACATCCTACATTGGCAACTGCCCCCCCATAGTCACACTGCACTGCAAAAATACATAGGAGCCATGAGAGGTAGAGGAACAGGAGAAGACATATACACCCACATATAGGGGAACAATATACTGCCCACTCTGCTATACAACCTTCTTCCCTGGGTCTCTTTTATGGTCTGCAAGATATCAAGGCCTCTTCGTTCATGAATTATAATTCAAGCGGCAACGTTTTCAAGCAGGAGGTTGGCGGAGAAGGGAGTTGTCCATGGGCCAGGCCGTGCTACGGGTGCCGATCAGCGCCGAGCGTGGTGTACTGCCGCGCCGACGCTGCCTACCTCTGCGCGTCATGCGACACGCGGGTACACGCCGCGAACCGCGTGGCCTCGCGCCATGAGCGTGTGCGAGTCTGCGAGGCATGTGAGCGCATGCCCGCGGTGCTGGTATGCCGCGCCGATGCGGCAGCGCTGTGCGCTATCTGCGACGCGCAGGTGCACTCTGCAAACCCGCTGGCTGGGAGGCACCAACGTGTGCCCGTGCTGCCGTTACCGGCCGCACCCGTTCCGGCTGCTTCTGTGTTAGCAGAAGCAGCAGCTGCCACCACCGCCGTTGGAGAAAAAGAAGAGGAGGTGGACTCCTGGCTGCTGCTCAGCAAGGATTCCGACAATAACAATGGCGGTAGCAACAACAACAACATCAGTGGCAACAACAACATGTACTTTGCTGAAGTTGATGAATACTTTGATCTTGTCGGGTACAATTCGTACTGTGACAACCACATCAACAACAATCCAGAGCAATATGGAATGCAAGAGCAGCAGGAGCAACAGCAGCAGCAGCTTGTGCAAAAAGAATTTGAAGATAACGAGGGCAGCGAGTTTGTGGTACCTTCACAAGTCGCGATGGCGAATGAGCAGCAGCAGAATTGCTATGGAGATGTTGGGGAAGAGCAGGCTGCCTCCACTACTGCCGGGGTAAGTGCTTACACCGATTCCATCAGCAACAGCGTGAGTTCATCTATTACTTTGCCATCACATGTAGTTCGTTTGGAGTTAGTCCTACAAGTTTGGGGGAACCGGTTACTCTCCTTTTAAGACCATTTCCAACTTAAACAAATGTGTCTACCAAAAACGGTAAGATCAACTGGTCCCAACTCTCAAGAAAAAAAAAGAGCATATCTGGGTGAAAGTAAACTGCAGCCTCTGTTTTTCCTCACTTCATGCTCTTAGGTTGGTTATAATGACACCTAAACAGAAACTAACAAGATTTTTTTAATGTATTAAGATTCTAATGGTACAAAAAGTCAGTTATAGAAAAGAATCTCTAAGCAAATATACTGATGGGTTCTGGTTCTGGCATAGAACATTCATGTTATCTCTAGCAAATTAAATTGAACAGATCAATCAACTATGGAAATCACATTTAATATTTGTGTATATTATATGTTTCTTTATGCAGACAATCATTATAACAAAGATATGTTGAGGCTCAGCTAGCTATTTGATGATTGTTAACTGCACTGCATATTTTATATCTCGCAGAAGCCCGTTACTTTAGAGTATTTTATTATGCGTTTGTAAACAAGATAGAAATTCTTCCCTTGTAGAAATAAATTAAACCCATCTACATATCGTTGCAGGGTCAATGACACCTGCAATATCATGATTCACATATTTCAGTGACGATTTATCGATTCCATCTCAGATATCTTTTTCATCAATGGAGGTGGGTATAGTACCAGACAACATGGCGGCAGATATGATAAACCACAGCATCCTTACACATGCAGGAGCCAACAATCTCTTCTCAGATTCTTCACTTCAAATGCCACTGCACTTCAGCACCATGGAAAGAGAGGCCAGAGTCCTCAGGTATAGGGAGAAGAAGAAGAATAGAAAGTTCGATAAGACCATTCGATACGCAACAAGGAAGACATATGCAGAAGCACGGCCAAGGATTAAAGGTCGCTTTGCTAAAAGATCTGAAATGGAGGCCGAAGTGGACCAGATGTTTTCAACTGCAGCTCTATCTGATGGTAGCTATGATACTGTTCTATGGTTCTGAAGGAACTTGATGAATTTAATCTTGTAGGCATATGTATTACCAGAGTGATAAGGTCCAATGGAAGTAGTTCTATGTAATCAGCACTTTGAATAATATTGTGTTGTTTAAAACTTAATTGATCAATTATCTTAGCGCTTAAGCTTTGCTTTGTGATTTCATCTTGAAGGTATACATACATTGTTAGCAATCTCTGGGTCACCAAAACATTTTTAGGTGAATAATTAGCAGTATAATAAGATGGAATTGGGAAAGCATATGCACATAATTATGAGGTCCCATGAAATAGGGGCAACCGTATAAACAATGCTGTGCTACAAAACAGAACAATGAATCTTTGAAATGGCTGTTCCAATTTTATTCTCCAGTATTACCGTGCTATCATTTTGCTTGCTGCTAATTAGCAATTTAGCATTAGTCAAATTTGCCTAATACTTGCACAAAGATCAAGATATTTTCATAGAGACAGAAGATTACTGTATCAAATTGGAATAATTACAGAGGTGAAGTAATGTCAGCGTCACTCAGCAGCTACAGTATTCTTGCAGTCAGTCCATCAAATCATTATGGATGAAAACAAATGGCAACAAGTGGGAAATAATTCAGATCCTCACTACATTGTAGGCATGATACAATCATTAGCTGAAACAGAACTTGTAGAGCTAGAAATACTATCTGAAATGCCTCATTGGCATTGTATCATGTAAATTACCGAAACCATAAAGCCACACAAATGCCCATGTGCTATCATGAATAAAAAGAGCATAAATCCTTCCTCGGAAAGAAAAGAGCATTTACGGTCCAAAAAAGAAAAGAAGAGAGCATATATCAGAAAGCACTTGCTCGCTCTCAGTTCATTCCTCTTTCCATTCTCTAGAAACTAGTGCATTGGATCTCGGGCCTTTATTTCCCATGTGCTACAGATGGACCCTTCACCAAATATCTTGGGCATCTCTCAGGATACTATATTTTCGACAGTAAATCACTGCGAATTCAATTTTGCCCTGCACCATCCAGAAATTAACCTAGGGAAAGAAAATTCGCGACTAAGCTAGACACTAGTTAAACATGTTACAGAAACTATGCCGCTAATTTTCATTTCAGTACAGTACCCCCCCCCCCCCCCCCAAAAGAAAAAAACATTTCGGCAGAGGCAGACGAACCCTAAATTAATACAGGCACGCAATGTAACGCATCGTGCGGGCGCGATGTGTGGTACGTACCTCGTCAGCACGGTCGACGTGAAGCGAGCGGGCGTGGCGCGAACCTAGCCGCCGTCGGCGCCGCGTACGCCTCCGTTCCGTTTCTCCCGCGCGTTTTCCGCTGCCGTCGCGGGCGCCGGTCCGAGCCGCAGTCCATCCCGTGTCCCTCGACGGCCGCTGCGGCGTCGAATGGGGGCCGCCGGGCCGGCCAGCATCGCTCCGGCCACGGTCACGAGGAGCCGGTGAGGGGGGAGCCGAGGGATGGTGGAGGGGAGCGCGCGGCTTGCAGCTGAAACCAACAGGCGAGGCTAGCGTAATCCTAAAAGTACGTTTCCGTCTAGGAAACATCTGTGCACATTCGTACGCAAACGGCCGTCATGGGCTTTTACACCGTTAGGCCCTCTCTCCGGGCCTACGGGCTGTGGCTGATCGTGGCCCGGCAATAATGTCTATCTAGGTGAGCTATGGTCCGAGATGGGGGCCCAAAAGAGAAAATGTGAGAGATTCAAACAGAGAAAACTTCAGTTCAGTTGAAGCTATGCTGCAATGGATTTCACCGGGTTTTTTTTTGGTTGGAAACAGTATTTCAGCTGCTTTGCAGAAAGCAGAATGAAGTCCCCTTCCAGTTTAAGAGAGAGTATGAATCTCTTCTTCTACCAGTCGTTGGTTTAAGCATCCACAGTCCCACCAATTTGTTTAGCATGACATACTGCCGAGTTGAGCTTTAACCGGCCACTTATATTCCTGAAAACTGTTTGCAACCTTCATTTGTCAGTAATAATTTACTGCAACATGCATGACACTCCTAATTATCACTACAATGTTAACCTTCCATATACAACGCACCAGCTAAGATGATCTCCCTTCGTTGCATCAGTATTATTGGCTACTATTACTTTGCTTCTAGGCGCTAGAGCGATCGTGATCACCGTCGGCGGCGAGCTCCTGGAGCTTCCTCTGCAGCTCGGCCCGCTCGTCCCTGAGTCGCCCGCTGTCGCGCGTGACGCGGTCCAAGTCCCTGATGGCGCGGTTGAGGCGGCCGAGCAGGTCGCGGGTGTCGGCCCGGAGGTGCGCGGCCTGCGCCCGGAGCTGGCCGAGCTGCCTCTGCTTCCGCACGCGCGACCGCCGCGCCGACTCCCGGTTCGACTCCGTCCTCCTCCGACGCCTCTCCTCAGCCAGCTGATGCGGCTCCTCGGAGCATGGCACATGAGGATCATGAAGAAACGGCGGATGGCAGCGCGCGGCGGCAGAGTACGGCGTGGCTATCGCGTTGCTGTCGCACGGGAACGAGAAGTTGTCGTCTCCCGGTGAGTGGTAATGGGACGGCAAACCAAAAGTTGCTGCGGTTGCAGATGGCAGGTACGGGAGCACAACACTTGCAACCTCACCATCTGGGTACATACTAGCTGCCTGTTGCTGATCTGAGTCGAGAGAGAACGGCAACTGGTCTGTGAAGACGACGAGATACAGAGAGGCTTCTGAACGGAAGCAGGAGGGGCGACCTGCTTCGGGGTTTATATCGCGAAAAAGGAACCATCGGAGCCGTATCACACAGCCGCATCCATGGCCCCACCAGAAGCACGATCAGGTGGCCTTTTTTTTTTTTCTGAGAGCGAGAGATGACGAAAGCTGGCTGGGACGACGCGCGACGTTGAGTTGAGAGGCCGGGCGAGCTGGACCAGGGACAGGAACGGGCCAAAACCTGTCGTACATAATAATTCACGCTGCCATCACCACCTGATGGATCGATCGATGATGGTTACCCCCGAGTCGTAATCGTGCTATTATCGTGTCGGCTCTCCGACAACCTGCACCAGCCCGGCGTGTGCCTCCCAAAGAGCCCGCATCCCTGCTGTGAACTCGCCATCACAGAGCGAGGAGCCCTGATCAGGACGACGTACGCGAGCAAGCTTGGCCGTTCTGCAAGTAGCATCACGACTCAGAGCACGCCGGCTACCGGGCTCTGAGTGTGTTCCGGCGATCCAGAAGAGCAATGGTTGCCTGGCCTAGCCAACAGCGCCGACCGGCCATCTGTGCGGCGAATAGCGGCAGAATATGAGCCCTGTCTCGATCTGTCGACTCACAACTATGGTGGATTAAGTACGTGTACTACGTCGCGCCGAACACGGTATATGGTTCGGTGCAGTCAACTCTGCAGATTATCAGTGATCGATAGACGATGCGCGTGCCCTGTACCTGCATTCCTTGACGGGGGTTTTGGCTCTTGTACTACTCATGGGAGCCTCTCATAATGGAGGACGAACAATGGATAGAGGTAGATGAGAGCGCTATCTAGGAACGGAGCACTAGCTAGCCCCCATCGATTATTGCCGAGGTGACGAGCTGCTCCGGATGGCTGGCATTTCATTCTTCAGTCTTCATCCGACGCTTTAATTTCACTTTCGCGGCGAGCTTACCCAACCAGAGCATCTCTGTTTCCAGTTCCTTAACGTGCAGGAGAACTTACGTGTCATCATGTGTCTTTGCGGAAAGGCGGATGCTGCGTGGTTGGTTGGCGGTTCGTAGCCGCAAGCACTCTGATTGTTCGGTCGTTTGGATAGGAAGAATAATGTGCATATGCAAATCAGCAGATGTGAAGTGTGTTCCTCATCCACAATACAGTACCATGATGTGTGTTTTGATACTAACGTCACTGCATGCACTTTTGTGTACTACTTTTGATCGATGAACAGGGTGTCAATGCCTATCCTTCTATATATTCAGCTTCGTAAAAGACACCTAATATGCTATATTGACGTCGCAAATGAAATCACTGCATTTTTTACCTGCGATGGTCACTGCCGCATTTAACGCTGCTCGACCGGAGAATTGTCGCCATGATCGATAGTAGTGGCGTTCAATTCAAGCGATATCCTCACATCTAATCCGGCAGGATGTAGAGGCCGGGACTTTTGTTCCATTATCTAAAAAAAACATCTAATCCGGCAGGACGCCATGACAGTCCACGGTGTATCTGGGGATCCGCCTGTCGTCACAAACTGACAAACGGCTCCCGTCTTTTACCCACCGGACAAAAAAAACTTGTGCGACTGACTGCGTGAGAAGACTCGCTGAGACATGGCAACGGAGTGAGCGGCACCATGATCGGAAGCTGGGGAACGTCGCTGAGAAAACTTGTGCGAACGGAAGCAGGGGAGGGACCCGATCGAGCTGCCGAGGAACGTCGCTGTCAGCTGACAAAGAGCATATCAGATCGGTGTTGTTGCGTGATCAGTTGAACCGGTGCTTTTGACATATCAGAGTGAGTAGGTGACAATCTTGTTGTTTGGGCAGCGGACGTAGGACGACGATACGATACAGGCACCTGCCGGCAACGCACGTCGTCACGTTCCCGGCCGTGCTGGCGGCTGTGGAAGCAGGCAGGCAAGCGGCCCAGCTCGCTCAACCGGCGTCAGGTCATTCGACGCCAGGGGTTCGGCTGGACAAGGAAATCTTAATTATCGATCTCGCACCACCTTTGTATGTCGACCGCCGAAACGCAAGCAGAGCAGGTGACCCGAGCTGCCTGACGAACGAACGTCGTGCGCGGTCAGCTGATGACAAGAGCAGATATCGTGGTCGATCGCGTGATGTTTCCGACCGGTGCTTTTGACAAATGGCCTGGCGACCAAGACCAAATTAGAGTCACAAAAAACTTGCACCTGCTGTTTGCTTCGGCATGCAGCGGACGTAGGACGATAGTACAGGCAACGCCGGCAAGACTTGCTGCAGCCCAGCGCGCTAAACCGGCGTACGCGCGCTGCGCATCCCTCGGTCGGCATCAGGAACCCACGAGCCGGCGTCCATCTTTGGCAAATCTGATCCATCAGAAACATGCGCGTCCATCCAGTCGCCTGTGAGGACAGGAGAAAGCAGATCGCCAAGCTGCTGGGGGCCTCCCCTCGCGGCTACGCTTTTGCGCACCGAGCGAGCTCAGGGCGCGCGCGTGTCGAAGCCGGCTCCGCCTGCGTGTCGCATTGATGGAAACAGAGCCGGTCCGGCAAAATTTGGTTATAAGATTTTTTTATCCCAGTTCAGAAACCAAAATCAGAGTGGCGCAGCGGAAGCGTGGTGGGCCCATAACCCACAGGTCCCAGGATCGAAACCTGGCTCTGATAATTTCAGTTGGGCTTACGCCTCTTTTTTTTTTTTCTCTCCCTTTGTCGTCTTTTTTTTTAAAATATATATTTCCAAAATTTCCCGGTTCCCTTGTGTGACAAACGTGTGAGCACGGTACGACGCCATCACGATCATCATCAGTTCAGTTAGTGGCGACGCTGGTCGAGAAGGCCACGAACGAGGGAACCCGACAGCGGCCAACCGTCTCCGTCGCGGCGGCCCCTTCCTCTGCATCTTCCTACTTCGTGCAGTTGTGCGTCAGCGGATCTCCGGCGGACGAAACATTGGCACGACCGAAAAAATGGTCGACGGCGACGGCGCCAATCGTGCCAGTCGCGCGCGCCTCGGTCCCATTACCCAAACGCGGCATCATCGTCGTACCCGCGTGCCCCCGGTTTCAGCTGTCGGGCGGGCTCTCCCTCCCTCGTCTTTCAAGCTTCTTCGGCTGGTCATCTTCTTATCTGCTTGGTACTACTCAAGTTACTTTTGTTTCCTCGACAGGAGCTTAGCCTTCAGTTTGACTACGGATGAGATGACAAAGTTTTTTCTATCCTGAAATCGACATGTGTTTTGGCTCGACTTTGTAGCCAGACGATTTTCCTTTGCCGGCCTAATAGCATGGGTTCCGTGACCCTGTTTTTGAGTTCCAGCTCACAGAGCAAAGATGGAATCCACCCTAACCTCTTCAGAGCCACAATTGAAAATGGAGGAAGTCGTACTTCTACTCTTCTAGTCGCCACAACAAGGATTGATTCAATGCATTAGCAATGCCCACCTTTCTGACATCCCCAATCAACCAGAATAAGAAATGAAGTTGTACTTGTGACGTCCCCAACATTATACAAGAATTCTCTGTATTACTTCTTGTTTTTCTTCCGACCACAAGTCCACTGTATTACTAGTGTCTACCTTTCTTACATCCCGACCAATCTGCAAGAGACTAGGGATACCAGTCATCAGAATCTACTGAACGCATACAAGGAGATATTACAGCACAAACTAGTATCATAATCAGAAAAACTCTATCTTCCACTGCTATACATACATCTGTAGTCATATACTTACGTGACATTTTCACCTTCAGTGTTTTCCTTATCTATTTTTTTTTCCTTTAGCTACACCAAACAATACTGTGTACACCAACCCATGTTACACGTAACCATAAGAAGGTAAGAGAAGCTCCAGCAAGAGGAAAAAAATAACTGGGCATGATGAGATGCTCTCGCTGCTCGGCATCAGGCTACAGCTCCACGGACTCGTAGGTGGCGGAGTAGTCCGGCATGCGGTGCAGGCACCGGAGCACGCTCTCGGCCACCTGCTTCGTGGCGGCGTCGCCCTTGTGGAAGGCGCCGACCAGCAGGCTCGGCAGCGCCCGGTCACCGGTGACGTCGCGCACGCACCGCTCCCCGCCGTGCAAAAGAAACCTCTCCACGGCCCAGAAGCACCGCCGCGTCACGGCCCCACCGTCTCGCGCATCGTCGCGGTGCTGCCGCAGTGCGCGCAGCACGTGCCGCGCCGCGTCGTGCTCCGCAAGCACGGCGACGCCGCTCGCGGCGTCCACCGCGTCGTCCATGAGCGTGCACAGCGCGCCCAGCGCGGCCTCCACCACGCGCGCGCTCTCGTTGCCCTCCACCACGCCCAGGAGGCCCTCCACCGCGCCGGCCTCCACCAGGCAGAACGTGCCCGCCGGCGAGCACACGCCGCGGTGCACCGGGCACACCCGCCCGTGGTGCGGTGGCGGCGCTGCCGCCGCCGCCGTCGGCGACCTCCCGTTGTCGTGCACCCGGCCGGCGTGCGCGTCGCGGAGGCGCTGCAGGATGTTCTTCCTCTTGGGCCGCCGCTCCTCGGCCGGCGGCTGCGAGAGCGTCGACGACTGGCAACTCAGGTTCTCCAACCCAACCGCCGCGAGCCGCTGCACCTCGTCGCTGCCCACCGACCGCACCAGGAGATCGGTGAGCACGGACGTGAAGTTGTGATCCATGGCGGCCTGGAGCACGTCCCGGTCGTACAACGTCGACGTCAGCCTGACGAGCGCGCCCACAAGCCCCTCCATGTACGCCTTCGCGTGGCGGCTGGCGCGCATCCCGCCGCGCTGCATCTCCTCGATCTTGGCCAGCAACGTCGGCACGCCGCCCCGGCTCACCAGCGAGAGGTTGAGCGCGATGTGCTGGTACGGTAGCTTCGCCAGGAGCATGGCCGACACGGCGTGCCGCTCGGTGACCCGCCCGGGCTGGCCGATGCTCTTCACAAGCTTCCCGGGTTGCCCCGGCGCCCTGCAGAGCTTCTCGGCGATGGTGTGCCCCATCTGCGGCGACAGCGCGATGAGCAGCCTCGTCGCGGAAACGGCGAGCGCCTCCGATGTCGGCGACCCCATCAGCTCGATCACCGTGTGGCTGTTGTCCTGCTCCTTCATGACCGAGACCACCGTGGCGAGCGGCTTGGGCCGCGCCGTGAGCGCCAGGAGCACGCGCACGACGCTCAGGTTCAGGTTGTCGGGCACGGTGCACTTAAGCATGTGCGCGAAGTTGTACACCGAGTACTTGGACGTGATGACGTGGCCTTCCTTGTTGACGACGATGTTCTCGGGGTCAAGGCCTGACTCGACGATGTTGGCCAGCACAGCGGCGGCCTCTGTCTTCGAGCCGATGGGCTCGTCGTCAATCTTCCGTATGAAGAGCTCTTCGACCATGACGGGGACAGCATTCGCGTCCACGAGCGTCCTGGCATTGGGGTGGTGGGAGGAGATCTGGACCAGGACGTCAAGCGCCGCCTTGCGGATCGCCGTGTTGCCACTGCGCACCATCTTGATGAGGTTTTCTGAAGCGCTCCCCGCGATGTTGATAGTCATCTCTTGCTTCTGAACCAGCTCGCCGAGGTAGCTCACCATCTCCATTTGCACATCTTCAGACCCTGTTTTTGTCAGTTCATATTAGTATCTGTAGAGTCATATTGTGATGTGCAATATTTCAAATGAACCGATAATTTTCCATAAGAATCCTCTATGAAATTTATTTACAGAATTAAAAAAATGACAGAACATTCATCAAAGAAAGAGGTCTGACTTCTGCATAATCCAACAAATCTGTAGCTTTTTTTGTTATTTTTTTTTTCAAAATTTTATAACATGCAAAGACAAAGGTTCAACAATTCAAATAGTACTCTTTGATATAGGATGGGTGTTAACCATAATTATGTACTGGCAATGTTTAGCTCCTCTATAATATTGTTTTAACACGATGAGGAAGCCATTTTTGTGTGCGCTTAATTCGATTGCCAAATAGTACCTTCAACTAGGTGCCTTTGGAGAGGATCCAAGTAACCACTTTCTGCCATGTACTTGATATTCTTTGGGCATCTCTCCAGGTTGCTCAGAACCTCTCCAGCCTTCTCGGCAGCAATGGGATCATCAGAGCTGTTGAACTTCATTGTGGTGAGGATCAGTATGCTTCCGGCAGTTGATCCGATGTTCTCCAGCAGTAAATCTGACTTCGAAAGCTCGACCAGGAAAGAGATTGCTGCATGCCTTTCATCAGGACTATTGCTAGAGAGCAACTTTATAGTCCTTGAAACAGCTCTGGTTTTCGCTATGATTTCCTGTATGTCGTGAAAATAAATCACATAGCTGTCAGCATGTCTGTGAAGAAAGATCAAAGGTTACAAAGACTGAAATTTATTAGACACATCAGACTCTCTCACCTTTCCTGCTTCATCCTCAACCAAGAGGCAGAGAAGATCCAGGGAGTCGCAGCGTATCAGCGCATCCTTGTGCTCCAGTAGCCGCGCTAGGAATTTGGTGATGCCAATCTTGTGCATCTGATCCCTGTTTTTTCTCCGCATCCTAGCCAGCACCTTCAATTCATGTAAGGCCTCAAGCACCATCGACTCTGTAGTTGCCATAGACAGTGCAGTACGTGCAATTCTGACACGTGTTGATTCGTTCCTCATAATCCATTCTGCAATTGTGCTCTTCAATGGAAGATTGCTCCTCAGCGTCTTGCTCTGCATTGCCATCTTTGTGACTGGACATATCACAGGTTCAGAGTCATCTGTAAACTTCTCAAAGTATTCTTCAATGGCTCTCCTGTCATAAGTAACACCACTCTCCGTTGTCACTGGATCAACCATGACCTTGTTTGTCAGTGGGCAGAAGAAAGAGTCATACAATGGCTCGACATATTCCGCGACTTCAGGGAGTGAATTGAACGACCGAGCACCGAACTCATGCGACTCCTGGTACATTCCCTGAAGGAAGTCCACCAGCCTTGGCATGTCACTGTTGTGCAGTGTTCTTCTCCTAGGCCTGTCAATGGCCAGAACCATTGGCATATCGCCTTCCGAGAAGCCATCGCAGGAGCGCTGATCATACAAATCTTGCCTGCTCTTGACTACCTGAAGGTGTCCACTGACTGCTGCATCTGGAAACCTGCTGCTCACAAATGCTGACACAGGTAACCTATTGAGCTCATTGCTTATATTCTTTATGACATTGTCCAAATCTTCAGTTATGCCCAGGAGTTCGTCGTTCATGAGCTGCTGTGCGACGACACTGCATTTCGCAACAAGGTCCTTGGCGAGGTCGACATTCGCAGCTATATACTCCATAACATGCATCGTGTTGCTCGGGGAATTCTGCGCTTTCTGCAGCTCCATTGTGCCAGGAGGCGCATGGTGGATCTGGCTTCCCACATCCATGAAGTTCTCCGGCTCAGCATCCACCGCTGCCACCGGCGACATGAGCTCGGAGATGGCCGCAAGAATAGACTCGGCGAGAGACGCCTTCCTGGCTTTCGCGTCACTTCTCTGAACAAAGAGAAACACGATGTTAGGCGCCCAAGCAGAAGCATCCAAGCAAAGCTGAATTCTTCGGGATGGAAAAGGATAGTTCAGACTAGGAAGTCGTAAAGAAGGAACCAACCACCTTTGTTTGCTACTAGAATACAATTCTGCAATCTTAGAGCTGATACGAACTGGTTCTAAACAATTGAAGAATAATTTATTATTACAGGACCGGCTACTTTCCCCCAAATTTCCAACTGTTACAGATTTGTTTTCCTCAACGACTAGAACACTATTCAAACTCGAAACTGTTCAGAACAAACTGCTGCTAGAGAAGAGGGTGAACCGAAATTTTCATAATCCTGGAAGGAACATCAAGAACACCTATCATAAATTGGGGGAAAAGGAGCAGAAAAACAGCTTTTTATATTTCTATTGCAATTTAACAGCAGCAGCAGCAGGCTGCATCTCCCAAACCCATCAACACAAACCTAATGTCTGTCACTCAAAAGCGCAAAATGAGACAGAGGACCACAGGAACTGCAATCTTTGGGAATCAAGGCCACACAGCTAGGTCAGCTAAATTTCATCAGACTGTTCCAATCGCCCGTAAACAACCACCTTATGTGCGAAACACTACCAAAAGCGCCATGAATTGCATCAAGCGAGCAGCAACCAGTTTGACCCAAAAGAGAAGGCAGCTGAGCACCACTTACCTGCATCCAAGACCTCCAAGAAACTGATCTTCTTCTTCGCCTTCCCCTCCTCCGCCGCCCACCTCCTGCTCCTGCGCCGAGGAGGTCGAGCTAGTACCGGGGAAGCATTCCCCCCTCTTCTTCCAGCTCCCGCCAGCCACCACTGCCAGGCATGGCCTCCTCCTCGCTGTCCAAGACCAGCACGCAACAGCCGAGAGAGAGGGGAGAGGGATAATGGTGGGAGACGGGAGACCGCGCGGCGCAGAAGACCCAGTCCAAGCAAGGTCACCTCACCTCACCTCGCCGCACCGCCCTGTTTTGAGATTGGCAAAGCAGCCACTCTTTCCCATACAGCTCATGGCTTTTGTTTATTAGCTGCAGCGCTACCCTCCATTGACAGAGTACAAAGATGTTGACCTTTTATCCACTGTTTTGTTACGGACGACAGTCACGACACAGTTTACTCCAGAGATGACATGGTGCTCGGCCACTCAACTGTAAACGCTTGCAACGCACAACTTCACAAGGACTTTGCTGTATTTTTAAATGTTCAGAGTTTATTTCACGGCAAGTTCAATGATGCAAGCTGTTTTGGCGCTGCATTTGAGCTTCTTTGTGACGTGCTCGTACAAAAGTTTTTAATGGAAAATCGTTGGAAACATTCAATGGCAGGTGGGCCTAGGTGAACTGCACGCTTCTGCTGATTGAGTAGGGTTCACGTGCTAAGGTTTTGGAAACCAGAAAAGGCGGTTCTGGATTTTCTCGCCGCCGTTCGTCGGGAGTCGGATGGCCGGTTTCCGGAAACAGACAGGTTGCTGGTCCCAAATTTAGGTGGATGGACTACAAAATGAGTATCTCCTTCAAGTTTATTTAGGAGGAAAAACTCAAATTCAGAACGTAGGAAAAGAGCTGCTGTAACTTTCCTGTAAATTCATGTCATGTCATAAACCGTATTCGTTTTGCTACGTTTCATTTTCTGTACAACATTTTGTTTTCTTTTTGGCCTGTAGAACCGAAGAAATGATGGGCGCTGAAGGAAAGGCTACAAGAGACAAGATTATTGCCGCTATTTGGAGTAGTCACTCAGGCACACTCCTTGGACATTACGTTTCACAAGCTTTTTATTTGCTCTCCATTTGCCTCATCATGAAGGCACTACGGGCATTGATGGTCATACATAATCTACTGCTGCTGATATAAATCGGTGGAATTATGTAACCTCATTAAGTGCTCTGAAAATCTTCAGGCAGAAAAAACTTCCAACTATCCAGTCAGTGTTCGGTGAAAAAGTTGTTTATCTGCGTGTTACCAAGAAAAAGTAGTTTCTGTGTTAGCTGAAAGTGATTGCAGAGACCTCTCCAAATAAAATTACAGGACAGATCACGACTGGGTCCGAAGCTTACACGTACGGACAAGCTTCTGAATTTCTTCGACAGCCAGCTGAGGGGAACAAAAGCCTCGATTCGGTTGGTACGACTCGGCTCCACAGAATCATCCTCAACTTATTATACACAGTGATATACTAAAAAAACTCTTAGCAAGAATCATTCTAACTCGAGTGGACAGGTGGCGACAGCAGCTAGCTACGGCTGGATTATCGAGGAACAGTCTGATTAGCTCTAATTAAAATCGCCTGCATTATATGATTTCAGCGGCATGCGGCACCACAAATGATCAGTGCTGGTGTCGATAGGGGTAGCAAGAGAAGATCCCTTGAACTGTCTCTATATAGGAGTACTAATATATTGATTCCAAAAAAATACTACTAAATCATATGGTCCACTTAATCGAGCTGCTGGCTGGTCTGGGCCTGGCACAGGCACAGGCACAGCTACAGTACATTAATTGTGCTCATATGGGCGAAAAGGATGGTGTTCACATGCCAACGAGAGGAATGTTTGACGCTTTGGGCCCGATGCAGGTTTCACATGTCGGCCGTGCTTTCAGACTTGCAGTTTCAGTGGAGTATCGAAGATGGTCGTACATAGTTTTTCAGGCGTCTTCGTCAGGTTGATTACGTTTCGAGCTTAATCATCTTTGCGCAAACACCAGCGATAATAGGACAGAGGCTCTCATGGCACGTCCGACGAATTCCGTGCATCGACTCCGTGTCTTACCCTGCCGGAAACGTACATTGCTACGGTCCCGTCCGTGAGCATAAATGGAGAAGCTAGCCGCTGCACAAGAGACAAGGGACGAACACACCTGTACAACTACCAGTCGGTTAGGAGTTTGGACAGTATAGCACCGTTGGCCGCAGGCAACCCTCTTGTGTGGGGCTCGTCCTCGCCAACTACCAGCGCGTGCGTGCGTGTGAGCCAGTGAGGTGAGGCCACCATTCTCGTTGGCGTCGGACGCGCCACCGAACGGACGGGCGCCGGGACCCGGGAGGCTTCGTTGTTTTTGTGCGTTTCCTTTGCTGCCGAACAAGGCGATTTCTTGGCTTTGGACTCTGGTGCACAGGATCACATTTTACCTGTAAAGTTACACATTGCTTGCTGTTCCCGTCCGTCTCCGTGCCTGCCGTTGACGGGGATCGATCAGCAGCAGGTTTTTTGCGTCTCCGGCATCTCGGAGGCTACCGCGCTCCGTGCTGCGCGGCACGCACGCGCGCGGTGGCTTTCTCCGGTCGTCGCGCCCGAGACGAAACGACCGACGCGGGGTTGGGGATCCGTTTTGTTTCGCGCGGGGATCCTTTGAAACCTGACTGCCAACGGCCGAGCAGTAGCACCGGCCACCGGGGGACCGCATGATGATGAGAAGTAACACACGCGCGGGTCGCACGGTTCGGTTGCTGTCGATCCCTGTACTACCTAGCGCGTTGATGCGTGCTCCTGGTTCCCTTCCGACCACGGCGTGTTCAGACTTGAATGTTGAGGCAGGCCTGATGAACCGTCCAGTGTGGGGAACAACCACGGTGACGGATGCAGGAGGCCGGCTCGGCTCGAGGTCGCTGTGCAACGCGGCATCCTACAGGGAAAGAGAGCTCAATGGATGGTGCTCGCCTGCTCGGCCACTGACACGGCGTCTTGTGTGTGTCAAACCGCGCGCGTGTCGTGCCATGCCAAGGGCCTGACACTTGAGATAAAACAAAAAGGGGCCTCGCATTTTTAACTGATGTTCGTAGATCAAATTCACGGCAAGTTTGTATGCATAAAAAATCGGTGATGACAGAACTATGCAAGCTGTTTCTGATGGCTCTGCATTTGAGCTCTGTCTAGCACTCAGCCAAAAATCGTTGGGAACATTCAGTTCAGTGGCAGCTGGGCCTGTGTCAACCGATGAGCCGAGAAACTACGGGTTGGTGAGTTCAGCCAGTTTACTCAGGTCATGCATCTTCTGAAAAAAAAAAAACACAGAGAGCAGTGCTTCGGTACTCTATCTCAAAAACACACGAATTCTAGCACGGCCCTTTGCCGAACAAAATGACTTCTTGGCTTGGGTCATGGGCATATAGGGCGTGTTTGGTTTCAGCCTGGGGACGTGCTGCCTGCCAAGCAGCTGAATCACAGCCCCAGGCAAAGAAAATCGACGGACTGGGTGAGCTGCCTGGCCCAGGCACTTAACCAAAGTAGCCTATAGATCGAATCACAGTACCCGCAATTACACATTGCTTGCTGTTCCCGTATGTATGGTATCAGGTTTCTCCCACACCGTCGAGCGTGATCCAGACGAGGTACAGCCACAATGCGCAGTGCTGCCACTGCACGCACGCTGCGCAGCACAGCTTGAGCAAAGCAGGGGACGCGGAGTGCCGACTGCAGAGAGAGGCCTTTCTTCCTCCCGTCCCGTGCCTCTGTTCCCCTCTCCCGCCCGGAACGGACCCGTGGACTCGGGTCTTGTAGCTTTGGCGCCGAGCGTTAGTGGGGGACCACATGAGTACTACGGGACAGGACGCATCTAGAAGCTCGCGCTGCGAGTCCGGAAGGTGCCGTGATTCCGATCCCTATGCCTTTAGCACGTTTATTTCCATTCGGACCACGACATGTTCACACTTCACGGTTCAATAGTAGCCTCGACCAGTGTGGTAAGGCGTAAGGGGAGTGCTGCGGGTGAACGATAGAGATGTGTATAGATGCGAGCTCGTCAGGGTCGCCGTCACAAAATGACCATAAATTTTGTTGGTAAACTCTTTGAGACATGTTTTCTATAGATTGTTTTGATGCAGATGATGTGAAATCACAAAACTTCATCATGCTTGAGTGGATTTGGGCATGCTTGGTTCTCTGCCATGCTTCGAAAAAAACTGACGCTGCTTGGTTGGTGAAACGGATCTGGCAGCAAGGTCATGCTGTTAATTTGAAAGAACAAGGTGAGAAGACAGGAACACACGGTTCCAAAATCGTGACTCGGACGAAGAAAACAGGTTCTTCCCACGCCTTCAAAACATGGTAGCGTTTAAACAAGGACCTCGTAGCCGTCACATGAACACTCAGCCTTTGCATCGCTCAATGTTGTCACCTAAGCACTAATCACACATTGGCAGGTTATGACCACAGCTCACACACAACGTCAGTCTAGCTAGAACACGGCAGCAGACGATAGGATGATATCTCTAATTCTGCATCAAGATGATGACCAATGCACAGCCCCAGCGCAGCACATTCCTGCAACCACAGGCAACAACACCAAGGCATTATTGTTTCGGAAGTATGCTGATTGCTTAAATACTGCAAATATCGTGTGTATCAGTGTCTACTGCTTATCACTGGAAATCAAAGGTCAAGGGAAAGCATTGGCAACTGGTACGAGCTGGAAAGATGAGCTGCGTAATAATGGGACTTACACCAGGGGACTATCTTCCATTGCAGGTTGTGGTCGTCTCCCTCGCCGAAGCCGCCCCAGTGCGATAGCCCAATCCTGTTACCGTCGCACACCTCGCCGTGGACGTCCTTACCATCCTGGAATGCGTCGAAGTTGGCGGAGGTGTCGTCCACCTGGTGGATGCACCGGAAGCCATGCCCCAACTCGGGGCTTGTCGCCCACAAAACCGGAACGTCGAGGAAGTTCGGGTTGTAAGGCTTCAGCTTCAACTGCACATTACCGATCTATCAAACGAGAAAATTAATGATCTATGAAACTGCACATTATGTGATTTTAAAGCAGAACAAACAGGGGTGAACTGAAGAACAGAGTTAGTTGCTTACAGTCCAGCCGTTTCCCCCAGCGATGGCTTCGCCGGTGACCTTGCTGACGAGGACGAAAGCGTGGCTGCCATTCATGTCCCTGATCAACTCTCCAGGCCTCCTGTCCACGACCCAGTGCTGGCCCTCGTCGCCGGGGTCGGTGGGCGCGAGGCAGACGGCGCCGTCGCGGACGGTGACGCTGAACCCCTCGTCGGCCCTGCAGTAGATGCGGCAGGTGGGCAGGGAGTCGAGCTCGTCGCCGGCGCACGCCTCGCCGCTCCAGGGCACCGTCTTCCAGCTCTGGCCGTCGCTGATCAGGCCGTCGTCGACGTACGACAGCACGACGTCGGCGGCGGCGCCGGGAGCGTCCATGCAGAGGTCGACGTTGTGCATCATGCGGATGCGGCCGAAGGCCTTGCGCAGGTCGGCGCTCTCCGTCCAAAACAACGACTCGGCGTAGCCGTCCGGGTAGAACCGCGCTAGCGTCACCTGGAATCGATCGATCGACCGAACAAATAACGGGTCAATCAAAGAACTCGATCGGGGATCCAAGAACCACGCAAACGAGTCAAGAAATCGAGAGAGAAAGAAGAGAAGATACTGACAGGGTGGCCCGGGCCACGCGAGTGCTGGACGGCGAGGCCGGTGGCCGCATTGACGAGGGAGAAAACGGGGTTGCCCTCCTCGTCCTTGATGACCCTGCTGTAGCGCACGTCCTTGGTCCAGTGCTGGCGCTCGTCGCTGGGGTCGGCGGCGGCGAGGACGAGGGCGCCGTCGCGGACGGCGAGGCAGCGCCCTTCGTCGGCCTTGCTGAACACCTTGAAAGTCGGCGGAGGTGTCGCGTCCGTGTTTTTGCCAAAGGAACCGAACATCTTCGCTTTGTCTCTCGAGTAGACGTCGACGTGGGATTAGCTTCTTCTTTTCTCTTTTTTTCCCCTAGATTGCTTCTAACTTGACGCGGTCAAGATTGCAGAGACTATTTGTTCTCAATTATAGAAGCCGAACATCTTTGCTTTCTTTACTTTTTTTTTTACCTCGCTTTCTTTACTTTTTTGGATAATATAAAAATAGACGGACGAGAAGGTTAATCGATTTTATGCACGTTTCTGACTCTTTCAGCGTGTCAGTATCAGATTATTTGGACGGCAGTCACACTTTGCATGGAGCCAGGGTCGCGGACGACGACGCTGTCACGCTGGCGGGCACGACGGGGTACGTGGACCCGAGTGCCACGTAGTGACGCTGCCGAGCGGGAGCACGGTGCACCTGGTGCAGCGAGTGTGGGAGCTCTACGGCGCCGGGAGGCTTCTCGACGCGGCGGACGCCCGACTGGCCGGAGATTACAACGTCCAGGAGATGGAGCGCGTGACGATGGTCGGGCTCTGGTGCGCGCACCCGGACCGGAGCCTCAGGCCCACCATCAGGCGCGCCGTCAATGTGCTGCGGTTCGACGCGCTGCTGCCGATCCTTCCAGCGTCGATGCCGCCAATCGCCACGTACGAGCCGCCGCCGGCTGGTCCATTATTGGGGCCTGTTACCGAGAGCCATAGCATGCATGTGACCGCCATCCCCAACGGTGGTGGTGTCGATCTTGTTTAAGCAACGTTTTGCGGTTGCGGACACTGCGTCTGCGGTTCCTTGTACTTGATTTGAGGCGAGAAAGCGAGATCTTTGGGAAGAACGATGTGGCCGATTCCGTACCTGATTTGAGGTGAGTGAAAATCAATCTTGCTTCACTCAACAAACGATAACCATTAGATAGAGATCGGATGATCGCCCCCGGCTCTGGCGCTCTGCTGCACCGGCGTCCATCGAACATTCTCTAAGTTTCTTTTTTTTAAAGTTAATTTTACAAAATCATAATTATTTAGTCTCATGTTGTAAAGAACCATAACTTTTTAAACCGATTTCACAAAACCACATCTATTTGTGTCACTTGTTGCACAAAACCATAAGTTTTGGTTTGGGCCCACTTATCATTCTCTATTAGCCCTATGCACTTTGTGTGGCTGACATGTGGATCCGAACTAAAAGTTGTGGTTTTGTGAAATTTATTACAAAAGTTGTGGTTCCTTGTCACATAGGACCAAATAGTTATGGTTTTGTGAAATTAACTCTCTCTTATTTTTTATTGCAAGACCCTCAAAAGCCTGAAGCCGTCAAACCTCTGTAGCATGCAGTCCACTGAATTTCCTTAGATTTTCAGGCGCAACAGCTGTGCACCATTCAATGGGATATGTTAGCAGCACGTTTAGGCCCCCTTTGGAATAAAGGATAGGAAAAACGCAGGAACAGGAAAAACGCAGGAATTGACTTGGCATACTTCTTCATTCCTATAGGAAATGAAAACACAGGATTTTGGTTACAAAACCCTTTGGTAGCACCATAGGAAAAATAACACAGGAATTTGTACAACTTTGTTGGTCTCAATTTGAATTGAACAACTAGCCGTTGGACCCGGAGAGCTCAGGCAGCAAGCTGAACTAGCCGTTTGGCCATGGAGAGCACTGGCTGCAAGCTAGCCGTTGCACCGGGTCTTTATATGCACTAGTGCATGTTCGAACCTTCCTGGCTGTTGCATTCTCTAGATATCAAGACTCCTACGGATAAGCTTACGGCCAGCAAGTTCGTTCGTGCTTAATCACCAAGAAGAGGCGCCAATCATTCGGTCAGTCCTAACAAAACTTTCTTGCTTCTTATATGATAGTCACTTCATTTGTATACATGAAACGATTAGTGACACATTTCATTGATCCCTCCCACACATCAGGTCGTAGGTACTAGAACACATCAGGTCTCTTTTGTTGCTTTTTGAGTGTCAGTACTATGGATCCAAACTATCGACGACGATCTCAAAATGAAGATGAATTTGTATTGTTTGTTCTCCCTGCCATAGAAGGAGGTTCATCACAGCAATCATCACAGCCATCATCGTCTAGTAAGAAACCAATACATACATCAAAACTTTCAGGGGCTTGTCGTGTTAATGAAATATTAACTGGACATGAGAGGCTGAGCAAAAGGAACTTTCGTATGGAACCTAGCATTTTTCATGCACTGGTAAACAAATTGCGTGAGAAACAACTACTTGCTGATTCCAGAGCTGTCTCAGTAGAAGAGCAAGTTGCTATATTCTTGTATGCGTTAGCCAAAAATGCAAGTAATGAGACATTGCAATACGAGTTCCAACATAGTGGTGAAACAATAAGTAGGCACTTTGGTGCTGTGCTTGATGCAATTACACGGCTTACCTGCGTGTACATACGCCCACCATCCCTACATCCTCATCAGATCCTAAGAAGACCAAAATTTCATCCATTTTTCAGGTATGAACAAATGTCTTCTTATTCTTTAATTTCAGAAATTCAATTATCATAGACAATACTATATCAAGACTTCATTTTGATGCATGCAGGACTGTATCGGTTCTATTGATGGGACACACATACCAATGATACTTCCATTAGACCAACAAGAACCATATCGGAATAGAAAGCAAACTATATCTCAGAATGTTATGCTTGCTGTGATTTTGATTTGAACTTTGTACATGTACATGCTGGCTGGGAGGGATCTGCTTCAGATGCAAGAGTTCTACAAGATGCACTTAACCACGGCTTTCAAGTACCTCCTGGTAAATTTTTTCTTGTGGATGCTGGCTATGCAAATACAACTCAGTTCCTTGCTCCATATCGTGGAACAGTCTACGTAGGTGCTTGCTACCTAGTTAGCTAGATTACAGGCCAAACAAAAGAACCGGTCACCAGGTTCACAAAAGGACTTAAGCAAAATAATTTCACAAATGCATCAGACGATGTCTCTAATTCTGATGCTCTGTCTGTGTACGCCCAATTTCCCTCGTAATCCAAGCCAACCGCAACGCATCACTTGTGAATGATAAGAAAACTTCCCTGTTATCCTTACTTTTGAAGATATCGGATGCCATCAACATATCTCCCAACTGTAGACATTGTAATCCTTCAAGTACTGTGATGCACTTGTTGATGCTGTAAGGATCCTCCAATTTCTTCTCCTCAATAGCAGCGAACCGATCTATTTCTTCCTTAGTTTCAGTTCAGCTTTAACATGCAAGAAAGGAAATTCAGCTCCAGCTGCAGTTATCTGAATTTAGAAGTGTTACCTATTTCTTGGCTAGGCTCTTCAGCAACGTTATGCTCACTGTCATCATCAGCAAGTCTTTGTGATTCAGGGTTATGCCCCCGTTCATCCCATATGTTGTGTTCAAAAGCCATATTCGTCTGAGAAGACCCTCTTCCTGGCATCACTTCCCTAATGGAAGAAAACAGAGCAATGTGTATCATAAAGGAACTAGGTCTGATATCAAACTCTTGCTAATAATCTTGTGAAATATAAGAAGAGAAATTCGTTCTACAAAATAATACTTACCCCAAGATTGCTCGTGTGCCCTCAAGAAAAATGGAAATGGAGCCCAGATTAACCCAGACCTGACCAATTTTTAATTCAGAGCTCACACATCATGCCAACTGTAGTCAAATCTTCCCAAATCAAATTAAAATAGTGGGACAAAAAAAAAAACCTATCAGACAGGGAAGAAGCCCCCGGATCTTTTGATGCCGTCCCTTCACATGCCAAAAGTCATCTAAAAATCAAAGCAAAACAAAATATTATTCTAAGATGGGGATTTCGAAGATGAGGAGTCAAGAAACTACACATGCAAGAAGGGAAAGAATCCAATGACCTGCAGCACTGCTTCGTGCGGTTGGCTTTGGGGACTGACGGAAGCAGCGTCAGAGAAAGATTGGCAGCCCGATTCCTTTTGGATTGAGGCGTCTTGCTGCCCTTTTTTTCACTTGGGTGAGGCGTCCCTGCTCTTTTGAGGATGGAGATGGCACTTCACTGCTAGAGGGTGTTTCCAGAAGGAGAATAACGCAACGCGTTTTACTGCCAGGCGCCGAAAAAGTAGCGCGAACGGGTGCGCGCGGCGCGCGTGTTTCGCGCCAGGAAATTTTCCAGAGGTTAGGGCTCATGCTAGTTTTCCCGTGAAATCGGCCTCCGGAACGTATTCCTCAGGAAAGTTTCCTTTCGTTTTCCCGTGAACCAAAGGCCAGTTATAGGAAAAAATCCTTAGGAAACGAATCCTACAAAAATCCTATGAAATTTCTCCAATTCAAAGGAGGCCACTGGAAGATAGCCAAATCTCCTCCATCCCACTGCCAAAGTTCTCTTGACCTGTATACCATCACGTCTGTTTCACTAAAAGAAAAATACCCTAGCGCCACGACTGAAAAGTGTTGCAATATGGGTGTTTTGGTTGCAATATTACGCAATTGCAACTAAATTAAAGCATTGGGAGGTGTTGCAAAAGTGATTGTTGCAATAGGGTATTGCATCATCTTTTTAAGTCATTACCATTACTTTGATGTGTTGCAACAACATGTGATGTGGAAATGGGTTGCACTCGCAACAAGCAGTGGCGTTGGAAGAATGGTATTTGCAACAACGGGCGTCGTTGCTATAGTGGTTATTGAGCCACGTATGGTAGTTGCAAACAAGCAATTTCACAACGCCACAGTTTTGTAGCAATACTATATATTGCCACGATATATTCTGGTGGCAATAACGAGAATAGTGTTGCAATAGGCTTAAATGGTATTGCCATGAAATAGTCCTCGCTATATTTTTCATGGGTGTCGCAGCAATATATGTCGTTGATATAGGCGGAAAGGATATCGCAACATACTACGTATCGGTCATTGCTATAGGCAGAAAGGATATCGCAACGGAGTATGTATCGGTTGTTGCTATAGACACAAAGGATATCGCAACATAATATGTATCGGCCGTTGCTATAGGCACAAAGGATATCGCAACGTAGTATGTACGTCGTTATATGGCTAAAAGATATCGCATCGAAGTAAAGAGTCGTCGCTATATCTTTAAAAGGTATCACAACAAAATGTGTATAGTTGTAAAAACCACATGTGGCAACAATTAATGGATATGGAAATATGCTTAAAAGACGTGGCAATAGTGAAATCACACAGAATATTAAATCAGAATTATTCCAATAGAAATTAATGCAACATAGATATATATTATTAATAAAATCAATCCATGATTCACTCTTACAACCCATTCAAATAGGGATCATATCAATAACTAAACATTGTAAACTGGAATGTCTTTAACTAACACAAGTCAACATCTAAACATTGTAAACTGAAGTCTTTTGAACTAACACAAGTCAACATATGAAAGTAAGAACTCCTTTTCTATTCATCCGTCACTCCCAATAAATAGAAAATATTATTCATATACGTATTTATATTGTCCACTCCCACCGGTCATGATCTTTAATGTGTGTTCTCTAAAATCTTGAGTTTTCCACACCTGAGAAATAAATGAAAAAAAACAAACCACCATCATAAGAATATTTTATGAAACACTAGTTTTCTACAAATTCTTAAACAGCACTCAGATCTTGTTCTTTTTCAGTTTCGTCAGATTGATGCACACGTAGTCACCTAGACTGCATAACGATATTGACATTCTTATGCTTTTAGCCATGGTTCAGTTCAGATTTTGCAGTCAGATATTTGATACATATATATTTCTCTGGACTCAGTTACTAGCCATTGCAGCTGTATGCCAAGTACTCAGATGAAACGCTTAGGGAATAAGAATTGTGCGTCTGCCTTTTTTTGTCTGAAATAGTTAACCATCCTTCGGCTTGCCTGACCTGGTAGCTTTATTTTACATAGGGGTGAAAGTGGTGTGGATAATTATCCGATCCGATCCGGTCCGAATCCGATTTTTGAGGATTTGGAGAAGAGTTTTAAGTATCCTAAAGGATCCGATCCAATCCGCATCCGATTAGTGCGGATGCGGATTAGGATATGGGATTAGCAAAATCCGACGGATACGGATTATCCGAGACATTCAAGCGGATTATCCGAAGCTCAAAATAGGATTATCCGACAATACTTGCTTGGCCCAACAAACCACAGTCCACATCAATCTATAATCCTGCCAATCCGTGTTAATTCTGTACCCACAACGCTTCCTATATACTAATGAATTGTATTTTTCACGTTATTCTCACACTGGAGTTTGCTTCAGAATATTTTTTACGTGCTTCCTTAATATTTTAAACTGAGAACTTGTAGTTTAGATAGTGTGATTTATTTGGATATTGTATGGTTGCTGCTAGCTATTCTACATGCTTGGATGAATAATTGTTCAACATATAATTCTCTATTGATAGACATATTATATCCGACAATTGAAGTTTCGCTTCCGATCCGCTTCCGGCCCGCATCCGTCCCATTTCCGACATTCGAAAATATCCGTATCCATAACCGCATCCGTAATTTATTCGCTCCGCTCCGAAATCCGATGAAAAAAATGGATTAGGATATGGAGAAGGTACTATCCGCTCCGCTCCGATCCGCTTTCACCCTTAATTTTACAGAGCTACATAACCATTTTGAATCACAGGCCGAGTTTTTGTTTCCTTGCCATGCATAATCTGAGTCTGAATGTTTTCCCTCCCTGACTTTCAGAAATGGACAGTGTGCCATCTCTCCGGTATATGTGCCTTCAAAGGTATTCTCAATAAACAACCCCTCGTGGGTCCTACATAGTACAACTGAGGTTCGGATCGTACAGGTTTGGGAGAGACGGTGGCTCCCACAAGCGCGCCACGCGACGGTCGCTGGAAGCAGCGACAAGGGCTGTGTCAAGTGCTATTTCTCTCTCATCCAGCTAGGAATTTTCTGACGCAAATGGGCTATAAGACCATGCATTGGGCTTGCTCTAATAGCTTCGACCAGAGGTACGGGAAAGACGACGCAGTAGCCGGCTGCAGGTGCTGTAGGTGAACGATAGAGATGTGTGTACTGCAGGTGAACGATAGAGATGTGTGTACAGGCGAGCTCGTCAGGGTCGTCGCCGTGAAAAAAAAAACCATAAATTCTGTAAGTAAACTCTTTTGTCAATGCATGTTTTCTATAGATAGTTTTGATGCCGATGACTTGAAATCATCGAAACTTCATCATGCTTGAGTGATTATATAAGGAAGCATTTAAGAAGTCTTAAAAACATATTTATTGCCATTTTAGTTTTATTTTTTTTGTTGATTACACAGTACAACTCAGACAGTCACTTTTATAAGCATTTTCGAAGATTGAATTCTCTAGATTGACGAAGTCACCACCTGCCGCCTCGGTTGTCGAGGGCCACGTCGCCTACCGTTGAAAGCACAACGCCGTTAAATCATAGCAAACTCGCTCTCACAAGAATCGAACCCAGAACCTCAGATGCTACTGAGGCTCTTGTAACCACTAGGCTACAAGCCCTTTTGCATTTTAGTTCTATCTCTTGAGAATTTCGGTCACAGAAAGTCATGGATACATAGCCAATCCGATCCTGTCACGAACTTTTACAGACCCATTTTAATTGGCCACAAAGAGCTGGCAATATTGCCAGCAAATTAAAGGGAGGCACTATTTCTGTTTTTAAAATATTGTGATTTTTTAACATACATTTAACCGTTATTTTATTCAAGAAAGAAAATTAGCTTGAATATACAAAATTATAAATTTTATTTCAATGTTTTAGTGATAAAACAAATTATAACAATATATATAATTTTTTTTAAAATATTTTGGATAAGACAAAGGGTCAAACGTAACTAAAAAGTATGTGAATCCAATAATAAGGATGTGAACATAAGTAAAACGTCTGCATGAATAATCACCACAACATGTCCCAACAAATATGATCAACCAGAAAAACCCAATCTAATGCTAAAAATGAAATCAAGCAAAAAAAAATAAAATGATAAGGATGTGAACCCCTTTGAATCTTTTGCTATGAAGGCAATTTGGTTCGAAAGAGAACTCCCGGGAATCAACTAAGTTTAGAGGGAAAGAAGACAAGTCTATCTCTCGACAATGGTTGACAGCACCTCTCAGCAGCCAAAGCGGCCATGCAAGCAGCCTTTGTAGCCAGTGGCAGAGCTAGAAACTAGACATAAATAGAAACGGATCAGTTGCTTGATGTGCCAGCGAGTGATCGACTTAACATACTTGCCCACGCATTCTGGAGCTTCACCATGCCCGTCCCAGTTAGGCAAGCAGGCAGCACACCTCACATACTCCCACACTACAAGTAATCATAGTTTGCATGGTGATTAAGAAAATATGCTGAGCTTAGGGGGGGCCACGGCCCCTGCCAGCCCCCTGGCTCCGCCACTGTTTGTAGCATCAGCAAGGGGAAAGATTAGGTGCTACCGCGGGTTATGGTGCTATCATTCTTCTAACATCGGTAGCACAACATCGGGTGTACAAAAATTATAGCAACCTTGAAAAATTTGAGATGCAACAGATGATTTTACATAAAGAAATGAAAAGGAAGAAATATAGCACATGAACAGTGTTGCGGGTTCACCATAACTAGTTGCAACCCACATTGTGCATAAGTTGAATTTTGTATGATGATAGAAGATGACATGCTATATCCACTCATATTTTTGTTGCAATTTTTTGGTGCATTTGTTGTGCTATTTTGTTTGCTAGCAAGGTAGCACCTATGAGCAGGTACAATCTTACACGTAATCAGTTTCATAGCCCGTCTCATGCAACACCATATAGGATTTTTGATGAGGTGGAAGAGAGAGAAGGTGGTGAGAGAAAGAGATGGTTGTTTCGCGAAACAACCACCTCATACGCTAAAATTTAAGAGTATGAGACCACTTATGCATCATTGTATGAGTTATAATTGCCATGCAACTTATAAAAATATTACTTTGCTCATCCATAAGTTACAAGAAACAATGCAATTTGTACGAGACAACTAAAACAATTACATATAGTTTGATACAAAGTCTGAAGATTACATGATTGTATGAGACCGCTTATACAACATCAACATTGTACCTGCCCTAAGAGCATGGTAGCACAAGAAGTGTTCTCAGCACCACACTTCACATAAATCTAAAGCTACTCTGCAAAGCCTCAGCACCATCTGTCGCTCCATCTCACGCTTATGTTACCTTAACAAGGTTATCCGTATTCTGTGAACACATGTAGTAAAAGCATGACGGACCAGCCGGGCCGACCGAACCCGCGCGACACAGCCTTAACTCGAGCCGGATCCATGACCAGATGTTGGCATCTGGCCGTGTCTCAACTCAAGCCGCTCTATTATTATCAATGGCCAAACCTTTGGCAATTTCTAAAGCTCGAGAGGTATTCGCCATGGATGTCCGTTATCTCCTTATATTTATTTATCATCGCAATAAATGAACTTACCTGCAGGTTAAAGGACACAATTTCAGATAACAAAATCAAAGGTGTGAAGCTGACCCCTCAAGCTCGTACTATTCATTATCTGTTGTTCGCAGATGATGTTATTATCTGTGGTCAAGCCACGATGCAGGAAGCTCAGGAAGTAAAAAATATTTTGATATCCTTTTGCAATGAATCAGGTCAAACTCTAAATTGGAATAAATCCTCTATTTTATTAGTGCTCACACTCCTATCCAAGTGCAGGAGGACATAAAGAACCTTTTCCAAGTTCCCAGGAGGACATAAGTGCAGAAGAAAAGAAAAATCAAGGCAGCTGTTAATAAGGAATCCAAACTGTCAGATGCAATACAAGACCAGGTGACAGCCAAGGACAAGAAGACCAAGGCTCCAGCAGGGAATAAGACCAAAACAGACCCAAAAGATAAGAATGTATCCAAGAAGGCCAAGAAGTGAAGCTCTGTCTCTTTCTTTAATTTATTACTTCATCTGTCATAATCTTAAGTACTGCAACAAGATACTCAGTATGCTGGTTTTATTATGTCTTGTGATGGACAATGGGTTGGTCTTTTATCTGGTTATCTTTGTGACTAAATGCTTATTCCAGTTTGAATACTGTTCTTGTGCCCAACATCTTTACTGGCTCCTGGAGATGCATATTATGATGGCTGTTTGCATGATGATCCTTTTCCAGTTCTGTCACTGGTCCTTGGTATTATTCATTTGGCTTAATATATCTCTGCTGTCTACTATCTTTGAAAGTCACAATTGTTCTGCTGCCTGGCTAAGTCACGTGTTAAGCATGCTGACCCCGTCTATTACATATCTCTGTATTATTAATGGATCACAACAGAAATCAAAACCGTGACTGGAGAGTCTTATGCTGGAATATCAGGGGGCTCAACTCTAACAAAAAGTGGGATTTCATCGGGGGCAAAATTAATGAGTCTAAGTGCGATATAGTGTGCTTACAGGAAACGAAAAAGGAGTTCTTTGATACTCAATTTATTAAGAAATTCTGTCCCTCACTGTTTGACTGTTATGAGTATCTCCCATCAATTGGGGCCTCGGGGGGTTGTATAACTATAAGGAAGGGCAGCAAATTTGATGGTACACTGGCCTTTACCAATGAATATGGGCTGTCTGTGGATTTCACATCTAAACATTCTGGGGAAAGATGGATTTTATCTAATATTTATGGACCATCCACTCATGACAGGAAAGCTGGTTTTCTTGACTGGTTAAAAGAGATTGATATGCCTGAACAACTTGACTGGTTACTTGTGGGTGACTTTAACCTGCTAAGAAGTCCTGATGATCGAAATAAGCCGGGTGGTGATATTAATGAGATGATTGGATTCAATGAGGCCATCAGCAGCCAAGGGTTGATTGAGTTACCCCTACATGGTAGAGCTTTTACCTGGTCCAATAGACAGGAAAACCCCTTACTCGAGAGACTTGACAGATTTTTTACTTCTACAAGCTAGACCTTATCATACCCAAACACAAGTGTATCTACCCTGTCAAGAGACACTTCGGACCATGTTCCTTGCCTAATCTCTATTGGTACAAACTATTATGGGAATCATACAAGGAAAGATTGGGAACAACACCGTTTGAGCAAATGCATTTTGATCTTAGTGAGCTTTTAGAGGAAACTGAAAATTTGGAGTGGCTCGGTAGTCCTTTCACCAAAGAAGAAATTGATAAAGTGGTCTCTGACTTGCCAACAAATATATCACCGGGACCAGATGGATTTAATGGTGACTTTTTAAAGAAGTGCTGGCCTATAATAGCACAAGATTTCTATGACCTTTGTGAAGCTTTCTACAATGGAGAGATATGTTTGAGAAGTATCAATGGATCATATGTCACACTTATCCCAAAGAATGACAGCCCTACCACAGTAAATGATTTTAGGCCAATCTCCCTACTTAACTCATCAATTAAGCTTATCACCAAGCTGATGGCTAATAGACTATAAGTGGTAATATTACAGGTGGTGCACCAGAATCAATATGGTTTTATTAAGACACGAACAATCCAAGATTGTTTGGCATGGGCTTTTGAGTATCTGCATATCTGCCACAAGTCAAAGAAAGAACTTATACTACTCAAGTTAGATTTTGAAAAAGCTTTTGACAAGGTTGAACACTAGGTCATTCTAGAAATCCTCAAGCATAAAGGGTTTGACCATAGATGGATCAGATGGGTATCGGACATCATGAATTCTGGTACATCTAGCATCCTACTCAATGGAGTTCCTGGGAAGACTTTTCATTGCAAAAGGGGTGTAAGACAAGGAGACCCCCTATCTCCTCTTCTGTTTGTGCTAGCGGCTAACTTGCTTCAATCAATACTGAACAGAGCAAAAAATCTTGGTCTACTACCTTTGCCTATACCAATCAATGCAGGTGCAGACTTCCCAATAGTTCAGTATGCGGATGACACACTCCTAGTAATGGAGGCCTGTCCAAGGCAACTAGTCATACTTAAAGCCCTGTTAAACACTTTTGCAGACTCTACGGGGCTTAAGGTGAATTATAGTAAATCCATGATGATTCCTATAAATGTTAATGATGAGAAAATGGAGATACTATCAAGGACCTTCAACTGTCAAGCTGGAACAATGCCTTTCACCTATCTGGGCCTTCCTCTAGGCATCATAAGACCCTCAGTACATGACTTCTTGCCCCTAGCGCAAAGAATTGAGAGACGATTCATTTGTTGTGCAAATTTTCTAACACAAGCTGGAAAGCTAGAAATGGTTAATACAGTTATGACTTCTATGGCCTCCTTCTGCATGGGCTCAATGAAAATACCTTTGACAATTATAAAGCTGATTGATCAATATAGGAAGCACTTACTTTGGAGAGGCTCAGATATCAATGCTAAGAAACCTCCCTTAGCTGCATGGAAAATGGTTACTAGGCCTAAATCAGAAGGTGGGCTTGGAGTTCACAAGCTATCAGTGCAAAATGATGCCCTACTCTTGAAGAACTTGCACAAATTCTTTAACAGACAAGATTTACCATGGGTTAAGTTGCTATGGGACAATTATTACAGAAATGGGAAATTGCCAGGAATGCAAAAAAAGGGTTCGTTCAGGTGGAGATCAATAGTTAAACTCTTGGATCAATACAAAGGATTTGCCTCACCTCTGGTTGGAGATGGAAAATCAATTCTTATGTGGCATGATGGATGGGCTAACTTCATCCCTCGCTTGGAGTACCCAGAACTCTTCTCCTTTGCTAGGAAACAGAACATTACAATGGAAGTGAAAGTCCCTTGATGTCGCCTAGAGGGGGGGGGGGGGGGGGGGTGAATAGGTGATATATGAAATTAAGCAATTAAAACTGCAGCGGAAACTGAAACTGCCAAAACCGGAACTTCCGGTTTGGCAAACCGGAACTTCCGGTTTTCTCGGGACAGAAAAACAGAAGTTCAGATCTTTCGATCCCCGGTTCCCTCTAGGTTGAAAGAAAACAACTAGAATATGTAAAAGAGCTCTAGCAACAGTATACACAGAGAATAAGAGCTCAACTACACAAGCAACCTAGTCAATCAAGATTTGCATATAAATGATAAGAACGTGTAAAGCAAATGCAAACCGAGTGAAGCACGCAAGGAGTTGTTTCCCGAAGTTCAGCAGCTTGCTCTCCAAGCTGCCTACGTCTCCGTTGAGGAAGCTCTACTCAAGAGCCGGGTCTCTTTCAACCACTTTCCTCCTTTCCACTATTTGTTTCTTTCCTTGCGGAGGCGAAACGGGCCTTGCACAAACTTTCCCAAGACTCACCACAAGCTTGGGAGCTCTAGGGACGACACCTAGCCGTCTAGGAGGCTTCACCTCCAAGAGTAACAAATGCTTCACGGATTCAAGGCGAAGTGCTCAAATGCTCAAGTATGAGGATGCTCTCTTGTGCTCTCTAAATCAAATTCTCTGAACCCAATTCAAAGGATTTAGCTATAATCTCACAAATCTCACAAAGAGAGGTTGAGGAGAGCTATAGGACACCCTGGCTATGAATGTATTCGTGGATGTGGTCAGCACCCTCAAAGAGAGGGTGTGGTGGGGTATTTATACTCATTCCCCCGAAACTAGCCGTTGGAAACTAGCCAGTACAAACCGGAACTTCCGGTTTCCCAGAACTAGCCGTTGGGATTCAAATCTGCCAAAACCGGAACTTCCGGTTTGGCAAACCGGAACTTCCGGTTTTGCCAGGCTCACAGACTGAGTGCAATGTGTTGGCTATAGTGTTTCACTCTTCTCACTTAGGTTTTTCTTGAGCACTGAGACTTGCTAGCTATCCATGTAGCATCCCTCTTGATAGAGCGGCACACCTATACTCAAGATCAAATATAAAAATAACTTTTACAACTTGAGCATATTAGAAACTTGGTATTGCCACTTCTCTTCAAATTTGTTCTATGAGGGCAGCCACATGAGCTTCTCTTGAGCATCACTATCTTGAGCTTGTGATTCAACAATAATTGATACTTAGCAATATATACTCCATATAGCTTGAACGGTCCATCGAAATCAACTCCACTTGTCCTTCACCATACATTAGGTGCCTCGGCGTCAAGACTCCTGCTTGCCCTTCTCCTAACTATGGTTCATCGCGACCAAGTCATGTCAACCCTTCACCTTCTTGCTATTTAAGCCATACATTGCTTTGCATCATCCTTAAGCATCCAATTTTGTGTTGATGATTGATTTGTTGATTGATCAAGTTGCTTCCAAATATATAATCATTATTGACATTTGGCACTTGATCATCCTTCATTTTGACCATGAGAAAGCCACTAGATATAGAATCTTGTATTTGAAATAATTCATTTCTTTTCATCATATATTGCCCACATGGTCTTTTATTTGCTTCAAACAATTGTACATCAAAGAGTGTATTCATGAGAGACATTGTACATATATTGCTTGCAACCTGTCCATATACTCACAAAGAATATTAGACCTTTAATCATATTGTCATACAATACACCAAAACCCACTAGGGGTGCATATGCACTTTCAGGAAGAGACAATGAATGTCCAGCACATGTCTAACAGTCCGATCCACATGGCCTTTTTGGTGATTGATGACAACCTTGATTAAAGCTTACAAATGATATTCAAAGAATACTTTGAATGCAAACATGTAGAACAAGCTCCCCCTTAATATGTGCATATTTGAGTGAAATTCAAGAATTTGGCCTCAAATGCCATTTGCACATATAGAATGGAAAACATGAGAGCTTTTCTTACATGTATGCATTTGTAGGGTGCAACAAGTGTGTGTGAACAAATAATACGTGATGCATATGACAAGATAATCACACAACATAATAAACAGAAATGCATCTGTGCTGTCTGGCCAAAACCGGAACTTCCGGTTTGCCAAACCGGAACTTCCGGTTTTTCAGGCTGCACAGAGACAGAAAAAGAAAACAATTCACCAATTCAACAAAGCATCACACACTAGCATAAAGAGGTCCTTAGAAACTTATTACAAGGTTCAACACACATAGTTCACATATTACAATTATTCTCAAGTCCACAAAGCGATAAAAGCGATACAAGGATAGATAGTGTTCTGCCCAGCCAAACCGGAACTTCCGGTTTGCCAAACCGGAACTTCCAGTTTTACTGGACAGAACAGACCAAGACCGAAAGAGCTCTGAAAATTGACGGCGTCGACTTGAAGCTTTAATATTTCTCTCCCCCTTTGTCATCCAGCACCAAAAAGGAGTAGAGATACTTGCAAGAAAGCTCATTCGTCGTCTTCACCATCTCCATCATTTTCCTCTTCTTCATCTTCATGTCTTGGAGGGGAGAAGGGAGGGGGCTGCTGCTGCGGCTGCTCACCAAAGAAACCAAATCCATACTCATTGAAGCTTTGTTCACAAAAAATCTGAGCACTGAGATTTTGTTGTTGATAGCCACTAATCCTTTCCTCAAATCTTTCCATAGGTGGACTATCATCATTTCTAATAGGAGAGCAAACAATATCGGGATGATCTTGTTGAACTATTTGCTTCACTGTCTTTGTGAGCTTCCTTCTTTCTTTCCTCTCATTGTGTGCTTTCACATCCGTATCATATTGAGACCGACACATGCCAAGAAGAATATTGAAGAACTTCTTGATTGGAGAGGAAGATCCGCTGCCCCTATGCTTCCTGCTGCTGCTAGGACCTTGGGAGGTTGATGGTTCATGAGTTTGAGCTGCTGCCCCGCTGTCCTCAACCGGCATTTTTAGATTTGTTTTCACCTTTAGATACAAATGCTTCATCTCACACTCAAAAGTGCCACTGGTGATTTTCTCAATCATAAGCATGATGTACGGTGCATAGCCACAACTCTTGAGAGAATTGTTTGCAATAATCTTGATTTCCTCCCATATGAAATCAAACACTGAGAATGGTGTGCCATGAAGAGGAGTCTCAGACATAGCTGCAAGAATGTTCTTGTTGTAGGAAGGAATAGCTGTAGCGTCACCCTCTCTAGGAGTGAGAGTCTTCCTAAACAACCGGTTCAAATATCCATAGAAAGGAAGCAAACCCGTAGAGTGACCCTTGCTGTCTTGCATGCTTCTTGGATACATGAAACTCATTCTGTTTGTGCTCAGAATAGGATGTGAGTGAAGGCGGGGACGGTTGGCATCATATCTTCCAAAACCAAGAATTCTAGCAAACTGTGCATAGCTCACTTCAAACCAACGACCCTCTGTCATCCAATGGAATTTACTGACTCTATCATTCTCCTCAACATACAAAGTAGCAAAGAACTGAGCAATGATCTCATTGTTCCAATCCTTCTGAATGCTCATAACATCATAGACCTTTCTAGCTTTGCATGCAGCAATCACTTCATTAATGATTGGGTCATTCTTGCTTGCCAAATACTGCTAATCAATCCACTGGGAGATAGCCACAGGAGTTGTCTTTGCCACAATCACTGACTCATAGAAATCCTGCTGAAAATATGTGTGGAATCTGTAGTCAGAGGCTTCCTTCTGGAGTTGCCTAGGATCAACTGCCCTCATCTCTCTCACTGCTTCAGATTTTCCTTTGTAGCTCACTTTTGCTCTCCAATGAGGATTAGCTGGAATATGAAATTTTGCAGCCCCATAATTTGCATTTCCCGCTGGAACAGGCTCCTCCACATCAAAAATTTCTCCCTCTTCATCCTCCTCATCCTCCTCACTGGACTCACTATTTTCACCAGCTGTCCTACTACCACTGCCAATACCAGCTGCTGATTTTCCTTTTGAATGACCGCCGGTTTGATGCTGTGGAGAAGGAATATACTCATCTTCCTCCATATCATCACTGGAGGTCTCCTCAACCTCCTCTTCCGCAACATCTGCAATTTCCATAGTACCCCTAGGCAGATTCTTGGTGCGAGCCGCTGTTTGCTTTCGACCAACACGCGGATTCGGATCATCATGCCTTGCTTTCTTTCTCATTTCCCTTCCATCATCAGCCATGCTGCCCCTGATATAACAAATATGCATGAAGGATTTTAGGAAACAGCTAGAACAGGAATTGAGATGATTTGATAGCAAATTTAGATGAAAACATGCACTCAGGTTTTCACTGAGGAAACCGGAACTTCCGGTTTGCCAAACCGGAACATCCGGTTTTCTCAGGGAAAACCTATGTCCATCTAGTCTTCTAAAACAATTAAGGATGTGTCAAGGCATGAGTAGATAGCAAGATAGCACTAAATTTCCTAGCCATAATATAGATCAATCAAAATTCGTGAAATAGACTTCCCCAGTCAAAACCGGAACTTCCGGTTTGCCAAACCGGAACTTCCGGTTTTCACGGGGAAAACCTAGTTCTTGAATCCGATCGATTTAGCCCACTAATCACAGAGATATTGCAGGTATATGTACTATGGCATCCTAGGAAGCAATGCTAGGAAGGAATTTCAAATCTACCCAAGGACCAAGAAGATCGAAAAAAGAGATCATGGGTACCTTTGGAGAGGGAAACTTCAAATCCGGAGGTGGAATCGGAGTCTCCGGTCTTGGGGATAGACAATTCACCCAAAAACCGAAGGAATCGACGGATGGAAGATGAAATCGCCAAAGGAGGGAAGAGGGGAGTCGCCCACGGTGAGAGGAAGAGGATAGAAGTGAATGTGGACTGAAGAGGTAAGTTTTCTGTTCGGATAGGGATAAACCCGACAAAACCGGAACTTCTGGTTTTGGAAACCGGAACTTTCGGTTTTTCTGACTTAGACAGAAAAACTCAGAATTTGAATTTCTTCACATCACTGTAGCTCGGAGTATCCGGTGGGGAGTCTCTGATGTTGAGCACTGAACTTCCATGATTTTTACCCGAGAGTCCGACCTTATGCCGGACAAACCGACCACTGACTTTTCTTGCTGTCTTGAGAGATATACAAGGAATTTTGCAGACTTAGGAGAGGTCTTGATCAAGATTTGATATCAAAGGATTAAGGACTTGAGAGGGACAATCTCACTAATTGTGGTTAGCCAACAATCAACCAAAGTGAACCATAACCACAATCAGCTTGACATGATCACAAAGATCAAGAACCAATAATTTTTGAAAGCACACAGAAAGCATGATAAGGATTTTCAAAAAATCTATCCTAACTCACAAAGAGTATATGTTGACTCGAGTCATCCACATACCAAGGCACATCCTAGCACATGAGTTCTATATGATGGAAAGAATTAATGCTAGGGTAAGTAGAGCGTACCTTCATGTCGAAAAACCAAACACACATCAATGAGGATGAATATATCAATCTTGCGTCGTGTGCTTATTTTTCAACAAATCCGATGCTAGATTTTTCATAAGAGAATATAATGCACTTTCAATGGCACAAACTAGCATTAGTAGCATAGACTTAATTATCACACATAGTGATCAATTAGATGGAGAAATAACAAAGAGACCTCAAATAAATGTAGTCATATGAAATCTGCCCAAACCGGAACTTCCGGTTTGCCAAACCGGAATATCCGGTTTTTGCAGAATTCATGTACTTTAGAATTTGAACAAAGAACCTGGGATTTTGGGTTTAACAGGAGTTTCATATCCCATGATGAGGTGCATTCAATTTAGAAGAGCATTCTCCATATGTGAGACTATTTTCATGAAACATCTTAGATAACAAGGTTAGTCTCATTTAACTTAAGACATAGAGCGAGTCTCCCCCTAAATAGGTGCACTAAACTTTTGAATAATTTAACATGTGCACTTGTTCAATCAAGAACATGGAGAGAGTCAAGCTGTATCTCAGTTGTGGAAATCAAATAAGATATTCAATGAATGAATGAATGTAAAAAATACTCACAACCACATAGACATGTGAGCAATATTTGTTTTTCATGTTGTGCTTGTCCGGACTAATTTTGCTCACAAAGTACACGTCCAGAAACCACAATGTCAAGCCTCTGGAGTCCGCAACATATACGGACAAGTTCGAATCTTTAATCACTTCCTCAGATTTTCCAGGGGAAACCGGAACATCCGGTTTAGCAAACCGGAACTTTCGGTTTTCCTGGACACTTGTATTTCAGTGAATTAGTGACATCTTCACAATTGTGTCTTGTATTGTCCTCTAGTTGTTCAATATATGAAATATGAGTACCTGAAAAGGGCTTGAAAGACAAGTTTCTCCATAGGAGACATTAATTGCATCTTTCTACACAATTGTGCATATACATATGTTTCTTAATAATCTCTCAAGATAAAAGAGGGCACATGCAAACTAATTGCCGAAGAATGAAAGATCATAAGAACTTGGAAATGATACCCGTTACCATGATGTCATTGATGAAGATAATAGGACAATGATTCCACTCTTGGCACTTTGCATAGCAATAGCACTTCATTTGTATGCCAAGACATCAATGCATCATGTGTACCTGCTTAGCAATTTCAAGCACATTTTGGTACCCAAATCTTGTTGGGTCCTTCAATGTTAGTCACATAAGATTTTGGCACCCAAATGAGCTTTGTGCTAACACTTGGTGAACTAATCACCTTATCAACACAAGGATCATTTGTGGCCTTCATAGCTAATGAATCAATATTGACTAACTTGGGAATGGAAACATGAGCCTTTGGACAATCCTTACCAATGTGTCCTTTTGTGCGACAAGTATAGCAAATCCGATATTTGATTCTACTCTCGTTATCTTTGATTTGCCTTCTTGTGCTTCCACACTTGCCCATGTATCTATCATATGCTGTCACAAAGCCTTTTCCACATTTTTCAATGACTTGAGGCTTTTCTACAGAAACCGGAACTTCCGGTTTGGCAAACCGGAACATCCGGTTTTGACTGGTCAGCACACCTTTTCCTTTCTTAGGACATGAGGCAATTTTGTGTCATTCTTCCATGCAACCAAAACACTTTCTATGAGATAATCTAGTTTGTCTTCTGGAAAGTGTGGTTTTACCATGTCTCTTTGAAGGACATTCGGATCCAAAGTGTCCCATTGATGAGCACTCAAAGCACATCACTTGAGCTTTCTTCTTGAATGATTGCTTGTTGCTCTTGTCATCAATTTTCTTGAGCTTGTTGTTGGGGCTCTTTGCAAATGTGACGGTTGATCCCTTCTCAAGCTTCTTCACCATGTCATCACGGTTATCTTGAGATGGTTGCACATGACCTTTACCCCTTAACATCCTCAGGTCATTCTTGAGCTTCTCGACTTCTCTCATGAGATTGTCATTTTCACTTGCAATAACATCATCACAAGTTTCTACAATAATATGCTCATCACATGATGGCTTTACTTGAGAGCAACAAATGTTAGCACAAGGTAAATCAATAGACGTTTGTGTACTTGTGCAATTGCATGTGTGAGGTTGATAGGATTTTACCATAGTCAATACAACCTCATGAGATATTTCTAGCAAGGCATGTGCTTCTATAAGATTCTCATGTGAGCACAAAAGCTCTTCATGGCACTTTTGCAAAGTCACTTGCTTGCTAGTGAGTACACCAAGTTGAGCCTTGAGATTGCAATTTTCTTGCTGCAATGAAGCTACACATAGAGAGGAGTTAGTGGCACATGCATAATCCTTTTTTAAGTTATCATAATCATTAGTTAAGGATATATGCAAGTTGTGGAGTTTCTCATGATTTTCACTTAGAGCTTCAAGCTCTTCCATTTTCCCAATGAGAAACTCTTCTTGCTTCTCTAGCTGCAACTCTTGCTCCTCAATCTTCTTCATGAGCTTCATAATCTTGTACATGTCTTTCTTACTCAACTTGTCAAATTCAAGGTCATCATCTTCACTCTCACTTTCATCCTTCTTGATTGGCTTCTTCTTGCCCTTAGCCATGAGACACATAAAGTGTTCACCTTCTGAGTCACTTGAAGAGACAGACTCTTCACTTGGTCTAAAGCGGCACCAATCATTTTCTTCATTTCGAGTTGAACTTGTTTCTGTCCTGCCAAAACCGGAACTTCCGGTTTTCCTGGACTGACAGACTGAACATTCTTTGCTTCACAACTCGATTGCTTCACTTCTTGTACATTGAAGCTTGTTGAGGATGTTGATATTTTAGGCTCAGATTCTGAGTATAATAGTATGTCTTCCGTTGAGCCATATGTTTCTTTAAGTGCCATCCAAAGAAGATGGGCACTTTCAAGAAATCCAAATTTCTTGAATATCACATCCTCCACACCTGCGCTCAAAGCACTAGATAAAGCATTATATGCATGAGCTTCGAGATATAAGCATTTCTCTTGCCCTTTAGTAAGATGATAATAATCCAAGGCATGAGAAAAGCCTATATCTACAATCCACCAAATTTGTGGGCTCATTTGACGAAAATATGAAATCATTCGGTCTTTCCAATGAGCATAATTTGAGCCACAAAAATAAGGAATATCACAAGCAGGTCTAGATATAGAAGGAAGCAAGTAACTATGACAACCATAATCATTTTGATCCATTTCGCCTAAAGACATCGATCTTTCCTCCAAGCGGTTAAGCCTATAAGGAGGTTGGGCTCTGATACCAATTGAAAGTCCCTTGATGTCGCCTAGAGGGGGGGGGGGTGAATAGGCGATATACGAAATTAAGCAATTAAAACTGCAGCGGAAACTGAAACTGCCAAAACCGGAACTTCCGGTTTGGCAAACCGGAACTTCCGGTTTTCTCGGGACAGAAAAACAGAAGTTCAGATCTTTCGATCCCCGGTTCCGTCTAGGTTGAAAGAAAACAACTAGAATATGTAAAAGAGCTCTAGCAACAGTATACACAGAGAATAAGAGCTCAACTACACAAGCAACCTAGTCAATCAAGATTTGCATATAAATGATAAGAACGTGTAAAGCAAATGGAAACCAAGTGAAGCACGCAAGGAGTTGTTTCCCGAAGTTCAGCAGCTTGCTCTCCAAGCTGCCTACGTCTCCGTTGAGGAAGCTCTACTCAAGAGCCGGGTCTCTTTCAACCACTTTCCTCCTTTCCACTATTTGTTTCTTTCCTTGCGGAGGCGAAACGGGCCTTGCACAAACTTTCCCAAGGCTCACCACAAGCTTGGGAGCTCTAGGGACGACACCTAGCCGTCTAGGAGGCTTCACCTCCAAGAGTAACAAATGCTTCACGGATTCAAGGCGAAGTGCTCAAATGCTCAAGTATGAGGATGCTCTCTTGTGCTCTCTAAATCAAATTCTCTCAACCCAATTCAAAGGATTTAGCTATAATCTCACAAATATCACAAAGAGAGGTTGGGGAGAGCTCTAGGACACCTTGGCTATGAATGTATTCGTGGATGTGGTCAGCACCCTCAAAGAGAGGGTGTGGTGGGGTATTTATACTCATTCCCCCGAAACTAGCCGTTGGAAACTAGCCAGTACAAACCGGAACTTCCGGTTTCCCAGAACTAGCCGTTGGGATTCAAATCTGCCAAAACCGGAACTTCCGGTTTGGCAAACCGGAACTTTCGGTTTTGCTAGGCTCACAGACTGAGTGCAATGTGTTGGCTATAGTGTTTCACTCTTCTCACTTAGGTTTTTCTTGAGCACTGAGACTTGCTAGCTATCCATGTAGCATCCCTCTTGATAGAGCGGCACACCTATACTCAAGATCAAATATAAAAACAACTTTTACCTTGAGCATATTAGAAACTTGATATTGCCACTTCTCTTCAAATTTGTTCTGTGAGGGCAGCCACATGAGCTTCTCTTGACCATCACTATCTTGAGCTTGTGATTCAACAATAATTGATACTTAGCAATATATACTCCATATAGCTTGAACGGTCCATCGAAATCAACTCCACTTGTCCTTCATCATACATTAGATGCCTCGGCGCCAAGACTCCTGCTTGCCCTTCTCCTAACTATGGTTCATCGCGACCAAGTCATGTCAACCCTTCACCTTCTTGCTATTTAAGCCATACATTGCTTTGCATCATCTTTAAGCATCCAATTTTGTGTTGATGATTGATTTGTTGATTGATCAAGTTGCTTCCAAATATATAATCATTATTGACATTTGGCACTTGATCATCCTTCATTTTGACCATGAGAAAGCCACTAGATATAGAATCTTGTATTTGAAATAATTCATTTCTTTTCATCATATATTGCCCACATGGTATTTTATTTGCTTCAAACAATTGTACATCAAAGAGTGTATTCATGAGAGACATTGTACATATATTGCTTGCAACATGTCCATATACTCACAAAGAATATTAGACCTTTAATCATGTTGTCATACAATACACCAAAAACCACTAGGGGTGCATATGCACTTTCAGGAAGAGACAATGAATGTCCAGCACATGTCTAACAGTCCGATCCACAGGATCATTGTCCCACGGTGCTGTTTAAGCAGACATGAGATAATACAACACTTGAAACTTAATTTACATTATTATTACAAGTTATGTTCAGAGTACAACAGAAATTCAAAGTTTAGCGGAAGCGGAAAGCGATAGTTCGAAAACATAAGATACACGTGAGCTATTTCTAACTCTCAACGATAAAGCATTAGTAATAACCCGAGCCCATTCGGATTATTACTCTAGCAACAAACACCTCACTGCAGCGGCTGGTCGGACTCCCAGTGGGCAGTCCAATCTTCTGGGACTTGCACATCCCAGGGAAGAACACCTTCTGGCAAATCGACATCTTCATTACCTGACAATCACATAGGCACAAAGCCTGAGTACTAATTACTCAGCAAGTCTTACCCGTCAATTAACTCCTAGACATGCCAAGGCTTATCATAGGAAGGCTGAATTTTAAAAGGACTCGCACTATGCAACTTAAGTCTTTCTAATCATCATTTTAGCTCAAGTTTCATCTTATTAAACATTAATCATAAATGAGCATGAAAACTACACAATCATTAGGGTAACAAAGTAACAGGAGCAATAATACATAAGGCATCATCATATATCATCAACATACATCATCATAATCAATAAATGTGTGTGCTACGTGAAGGCGCGGATCACAAGCGATACTCATTTCTGCGAGGGACAGCGATTGCAATCGATTTATCACCAGCTGGGAAAACCCGAGGTACACGACGTATATGCACAAAAGTCATATACGGCAACCTTTCACAAGACAGTAAACAACAAAGCAGGTCCAGTCTCACGAGTTGGGCAGTCGTCCTACTACCGTCGTAGCCTAGACCTGCCCAACTACGCCCAGCGTGTCTTTCGACCAGTGTACTGGGTACCAACCAACGATGCCACCGTATAGGCTACTAAATTTACTAGCTCCCATTAGCACTAGTATGCACTCGGTACTGTTCAATGCTTGATCAAGGGGCCAACATCTTTTAATTATCATAATCAGACCATACTTTGATGCTAAACCATAGTCTTAAGCATAGCAGTTTCTATCGAGCAACTAGTATAGACACTTAGCAACATAGGTCATTTAGGAGCATGCAATTGGGTTTCATTTAACTCCTACAACTTAAGTGCACAATCATCCTAGACATATACTAGCATTATGTTCTCTAGAAATTAAAACTTTGCAAAGGGTGGGATGCACCGGGGCTTGCCTTGATTCTCACACTCTAAGTTAGTGATCTCAACTTCTGGTTCAAGAGTAGAGTGATCCTTCTGAATATTCCCTTCAACTTCGACTTGCTCGTTTCCTAAACATGCAGATATGTCCAATTGAATAAAGGAAACACAAATGATTCAACATGAAGTGTATGAAGTGACTTGAAATTGAATTCAATTGACCTGTAGGGTTCTGAATTGGTGATGTGAAGTTAATTTAAATTATTTCTTTCATTGACTCCCATGAAACATTGTTACAATTTGAATTAATTTATTCAAATTAACATCAAGCAAGCCTATACAAACATAGAAGTAACCTAAATCATTTCTGACCAAGGTTACCCTAGTACTGACCAGACCATAAACTTTAGTGATTGGTCATCATTTAGATGACATATATGCAAAAGATTAAGGGCTAATAAGTAGTAGATTAATTATTAAAAAGATGACAAGTTTATCAAAGAGAAATTCATCCCTAAAGTTTCATACAGAAAGAACTAACATGGTTCAACTCTATGGACAGGGCATCTCAAAATAAGAAGATGAAGCCCTAGTTCACATTTTTATGAATTATATTCAATTTACTATGAATTATTTAGTGTATAGCTTACAAAATTTATACAGGTTTCCTTATGCAGAAACAGGGGATGTGCTCTATACTAATGAACAGAGTGCATCAAGGATGTCCTAACAAGACTAATTTAATATTTTTATCATGCCTATATTATTTATTATGAATTATCTAGGGTTTAACTTGTAACAATTATTCAGGAACCACTGCACATGGACAATGTTCAACTAAGGTAGCACTGGATAGATCTCATTGAGTGGAATCTAACAAAATTGAGTTTGCAATTGTTGGACATCTAGAACTTCAGTTATCGATTTTTGATGTTTATTCAGTTTCTGAGAAAGTTGCAACTTATTTATGAGATTGCCATCGTCGTCTTTAACAGGATGCGCACAGCGCACGGCGGCCGGAACTGAACAGACTTCGCCGGAGCTTCATTGAAATAAGGGAAAAAGGGACTAGGAAGCTCAGTGAAAGGCTCTACGTGACTTTCTCAATGAGGGGAACTCAAAGGTGAGGTCCTCGATGGCGGGGACTAACCGGAAAGTGGTCGGCGACGAGCGGTGGCGGCCGGAGGAAGTTCGGCGACGTCGCGAGCTCGCCGTGGTCAACGAGGAGATGCACAAGTTGGTCCTTCAGATTCAATGAGACGTGGAGAACACTGGTATGGTACGTGTGGACGTCGAGGAGGGCCGGGAAGAAGAGTTCGCTGGTGGAGCAGACTGCGTACAACGACGGCGATGGGGAAAAGTGAAAATCCGGCAACCTTGTCAGCAAAATTAAAGGGTAAAAGGGTCATAAAGGTTCAATAGAGAGTTTTGAATCCATTGGAAGAGGATTGAGGGAATGGGGCTCACTGTGGAGGACGAATTTCACGGTGAAGCTGAGGTGGTTCGTTGGAGAGCTCGCCGGAGTAATTCTCGAATTACTCTCTGTGTAGTGATCATCTTTATGTTCTTGTTCTTCGAGAAGGTAGAGGAGGTTGAGGTGCACTCGTGGATGGCTTGAAATCGAGCAGAGGTGGGCTGTGGTGGCTGCACGACGACGCTCAGTCGACAGCGGCCATGGCGGCGTGCTTCTGGTGTTTGCGAACGAGAGAGAGCAAGAGAGCTACGCGACTTGAGGGAGAAGGATGAAGAGACGACGGGCGACGCATTCCTATCCTCAGTCGGCAGAGGGGTCGAGCTGGAGAGCTGTGTGCTGCGTGGCACGCATGCGAGCTCGGAAGGAAACCGAGAGATAATGAAGAACAGAGCTCCTGTGCCTGACGTGTGGGTCCCGCAAGGTTTTCCTTTTTCTCAGAATTTTTCTTATCTCTTGTAAATCCATTTTGAATGGGTTAAAAGATTCCAAAAATACCCAGATTTTTCCTGTGAGTCCCTGGACACGTGTGCAGGGCAGTTATAACTTGATTTGCTGAATCCTTTTCAGAAATTTGGAATTTGAAATTCAAACAAGTTGTTTAAAATTTAAAACTCCCTTTATTTATTTGGAGCACTTCCTAATTGCAACTGTTTCTGAAATGTTTACTAGATTTTTATTTTACATAGGTCTTTCACATAAAATTTTATTTGCACATAGTTCTGTTCAAAGTTTTATACTTGTCTTTTTTCCAATTTGATTCAAATTTGGCTTCTGTTCATGTTTTTGATACTTTTCATTGTACAATCAATTAAAATTTTAACATGCCCTTCTCAACATGATCATATAACATGGATTAATTTGCAGGAGACACCTGGGGTGTCACAACATGTACACTCTTTTTAATTTGCCGCTATCCATACAAGCATATGAGCAATTACAACAACTAGAAAATCTAATACAAGGCATGCATCTACAAGATGGTAATGATATTTGGATTTATATATGGGGCAATGGAATATACACTTCGGCAAAGGTATACAAACATTTGATGGGGCACATTCCAGTACACCCAGCATTTAAATGGTTGTGGAGATCATCATGCCAACCCAAGCATAAAGTGTTTTTCTGGCTATTATTGAAGGACAGGCTCAACACAAGAGGGTTATTAAGAAGGAAGCATATGGCTCTCGAATCTTATACATGTGAATTATGTCTCTGGCAAAAAGAGGAAACACTGAAACATTTATTCATCAGATGCAACTTTGCGAAGGCATGTTGGGCCTCCATTGGAATGGTAATTCCACATCATCTCAGAATTTGTCAAATAGTCAAAACTCTGAAAAGAAAGCTGGCTGTACCATTCTATATGGACATCATTATTCTAATGAGCTGGAGTATCTGGACTACAAGAAACGACTGGATTTTTAGTGGAAAGGATCCAACTGTTATAAATTGCAGGCAGAAATTCATTCATGAATTGTCCATGGTTATCCATAGGACAAAACCAGGGCGCAAGTTTCAGTTGCAGGAATGGCTAGACAACAACAGATAGCCCTCTTAGTTTTGTATTTGTTTTTTCCTTCTTTCAATTTTGTAACAATAACTCTGTTTTTATTTTTAATATATTATAATCTGTAGGGGATCTTCCCCTCCAGTTCTCTCAAAAAAAAAAAGTTCCCAGCATGGACAACAAGGTCACTCACTTGGGTCACCCTCTTCTTACACTTCATATCTCTAAATCTAACCTTTATGGTTTTTTAAAAAATAAATTTAAATATGAATTTAGCAGCTGGAAAGCAGATGCCATCTCGCATTCTGGGCGTTCTACCCTTATTAAATCTGTTTTCTCTTCTATTCCTGTTTATTATATGCCTCATGTGTTGTTGCCAAAATCTCTAAGTATTATAAAACACTTTTGCCTTCTGGTGGAAAGGTAACAATCCAGACTGTAGTAGTAAACCCCTTTGCTGATGGATGCCATTAACTCAAATCTCCCCATTAAGGTTTTTGATTTATAGTTGTACAATCCTAAAAGATGGAACCTTAATCTCCTAAACTCCACTTTCGATGAGCAGTTTGTAAACACTATTTTGCATATCCCACTCTGTCAAGCAGAAGGTCAAGATTTGCTGATCTAGAAGCCAAACAAATCTGAAAAATGGACAGCTCAAAGTGCTTACAAATTTATTCATGGAGAAAAAAAATCCGAAATGCCGTAAGTACCACTAACTTATCCCCTCAGGCTAAATATGTCACTGATCTTATTTGGAAAAACAAAAAAAATCCTTCCAAGAGTTCAAATGTTTATTTGGAGGCTCATGTCCAAAAATAGTGCCTCTGCCAAGCGTGTTGACAAAAGAATGAGCCAGGTACAATCTTATAGAAAATGATGAACACCTATTTTTCCATTGCAGTTTTGCTAGAGCTGTGTGGTTTGCCTCTCCAATTAGCATTAAAACTGATCATCTACATGGCTCTTGTGCGCGTATTCTCTATCTCATTTTTAATACTCTGAATTCTTCTGAAGACGTTGACCTTGCTAGTTACATTCTCTGGCTCATTTGGAAAGCAAGAAATGATTGTAGATTCCAAAACAAACATTGTTCTGTTCTCTCAGTCATCTTCCAGGCTAAAGCAGCGCATTAAGCTCAATATGAAGCCTACAATGTTGATGAGGTTTTAGATTCTAATATAAACAATAACCAAACCCTTCCCCTCCAGGAAAACTTGGTTTCTTTCTCCAAATATGTATGCAGGTCGGATGCTTCTTATCTAAATGATGAACATGTTGGTCTGGGAATATACATCAGTAACATGGATGATCAGGCCTCCTGGTCTCTGCATATTTAGAAAAAAACAATCATAGCAAACTCTGCAATCCATGCTGAAACATTGAGCATGCTATTGGGAATGATCATTGTTAAAGAGTTGCAGATAAAAAACTGCACTTTCCTCTCCGATTGAAAAGCACTAGTCTCTTTTATGCAGGATCGTCATCAAGATCAAGACCCCCCTGACTGGAGAATTCTTCATGCAGTCAAGGACATGAGGGATTTTCTGTATAAAATACAGGGCTTGATTCAACACATTCCTAGAGAGGCTGCATTCTTTAGTTGTTGTAACATTAGGCACATTGAAGGCTGTCCTTTTAAAAATCTTCTGTAATATGCCTTCATGGGCCATTATGTGTACTGTTTCATGCATTTGAATGAAATACAAGCCCTTTTGGGCGTTTCGACCTTCAAAAAAAAAAAAAAAAACTCGTGCCGCTTGTTGGGCGCTGTTCTCCCCACCCTACTGTACCACGGTAGTCTTCACGCCGCCACGGTGTAATCAGATACCGAAGGCCAAAAAGCCAACTTCACCAGCCCGGACACGTTGGATCCATACTTGGGAACTCCCACAAACCCGCCAGGCCTGCGGCAATACTTTGAGCAGGCGAGCAGCAGCCCGTCTCCTCTTTTGCCACCACTGCAGGAATCGGTAGGTATCGAAAGAAACTTTCACACCTGTAAATTGTAATCACATTGTTCGACACAAGTACGGTGAATAATAAATGTTGAATCCAAACAAGGATGTTTTGCACGCAGCAAAAATTTAGGTCGTCGCATTGCAAATTTCAGAGTAGCTAGGAGGCCAGGCAGTAGAAATACTAGCACAATCTGAAATTATTCAGAGATATACACAAGCAGCTAGAAATAATTACTTTTGTTTAGTGAGCCCCTGGCAACAAACGAACTTTCTGGCAGCAAGGTCAGGCTGTTAATGTGAAAGAACAAGGTGAGAAGACAGGAAACACACGGTTTCAAAATCGTGACCCGGACGCAGAAAAAGGTTCTTCCCACTCCTTCAACATGGTAGCGTTTAAGCAAGGACCTCGTATGTCCAATCCCGGCAACTTCGCCGTCACAT